>VYZP01065543.1:99423-137193 GCA_013400635.1 Hypocryptadius cinnamomeus | reverse complement strand
CGCTTTGTGCGGTGGATGCTCATCCCGGGATGCGGCGGGGCCGTCGCTCGCAGCGCCGTGCGGAGCCCCGGACCGGGGGCTGCTCCCGGCGCTGCGCGGAGCTCGAGGCGCTGAGGCGGGGCCGGGAACGGGACCCGGCCCTGGGGATTCGGGTCTGGATCCTGCCGGTGTCTGCTGGGGGTCCCGGGCTGAGCCGCTTCTCCCTCGCCGGGCGGGCTGTGGGTCGCGGGGCCGCAGAACAGAGGCGGCATTGGGGCTGGGACCGGGATCGGGATCACCGCGGGCGGGAAGAGCCGCTCCGGGACGGGCGCGGAGCGAGCCCGGCGCTGCCGCTCCCGCTTGGACCGCGGCCGCTGCGGGGCTGCGGTCCCGCTGCGGCTCCGGGCAGGTCCCGCTGCGGCCGTGGGGAGCCGGGGCTGTGCCGGTGCCGGGCCCGGCAGGAGGGCGGTGATCTCCTGGAGCAGGCGCTGGATCGCGGCTGGAAGCGGGTGGGGCGCGGGGACCCCCCAGAGGTCGCTGGTCCCGCTGGGTAGGACCGGCCTCGCAACTCCGCGGGGATGCGGAGGCCCCTCAGCCCCGGCATCCCCTGAGCAGAGCAGGGCCCGCCTCCCGTCCTGCGCCCCCCCTATCCCTGGGAAATGAGCAGAGCTGCAGAGCCGCGGGCAGGAGGATCGGCTCCAGGATAGGCACTGTCCTGCTCCAGTGCTCATTCAACACCTGCCAGGTGAGACCTGATACTTTCCTTCCTCTTCTCCCGAGATCTGTGCAATTCACACTCTCCACTGGCAAAAATCTCAATTTGTAAAATTCTAGTTGAAATGTTTAATCTGTGTTTCCAGATCACAGGATATTGTGAGATAGAAGGGACCCACAAGGATCATGAAGTTGAGCTCTGAGTGAATGGTCCATCCAGTGATCGAGCCCACAATCTTTGGTGTTCTCAGCACCCTACTCAAAACAACTGAGCTGATCTTTGTGTCATCTGGAATTCCAGGCTGGGATGGAAATACCAACAAGGGAATTCCAATGCCAATACAGCTCCTTTTATGCCAATGCTGCTTTACACACCAGCCCCTGGAATGTCCACAGGGCAGAGCTCCATGGCCAGCACCTGACCATGGAACAACACAGGTGAAACAGTTGTGTGACAGCACAAAACTCTTCCAATAACCCTGATTTCCTGCCCTTTCCAGCATTTCTCCAATAGCTGCAAAGGTGCTGATGCCATGTCTCTTTCCAGGGAGAAATGAGCAAGACAAGTCCTGAGGGTTCCCTTGGTCTGTGGCAAAAGTGTTCTGGTGACTGTTCACAGCTGGATGTAGTGTTCCATATGGAGCTGGAAGCTGGAATTCCAACAGGTTTTGGTGCAGTGTTCCCACTCATCTGCTGCCAGCTGGGAAGAGAAATTGAGTCAGACATAGCAACTGGTACTTGTTACCCAGCTGTGGCTGCCCCATCCCTGGAAGTGTCCCAGGCCAGGTTGGACAGGGCTTAGAGCAACCTGGGATAGTGGAATGTGTCCCTGCCCATGGCTGGGGGTTGGACTGGGATGAGCATTAAGGTCCCTTCCAACCCAACCTCTTCCATGGCTCTACTCTAACCACCCCATCAGATCTTAGTCTGGAAGTGTGACACTTGGGAACAATCACACACTCCAGGTTTTTTAAGCTTGGGTCCCAAAATAACAAACTGCTGTCAAAAAAGGAAAGCCAGGAATTCAAAATAATTCCCTCTCCCTTTTTTGTTTTGGTAATTTGCCCCTTGTCCCCTGCTCACCCTCACCACAGGACTTGGAGCACTGGGACCAGCCCTTTAGCGCCCACTTAAAGGTGTCTGAAGTGCACAGCCCCAGTTCCAGTTGGGAATGTCTTAGCTACCACCCCCCACCCCTCACAACCCACCACTGTGACAGCTCAGATTGAACGACTGACTATGTTTGGAATTTCTTTAAAAAGTAGCACTGGAATATCCAGAACTCTAGAAGGGTCCCTGGAAGCCACAGCTGAGAGCCAGAGTCAGATGAACAATCCTGAACTGGTTTTCAGTGGATGCATCCCCAGCCTGTGGCTGCAACAACTTCTGCTTGGGACAGCCAGGGAAAACATCCCCACCATGGATTTCTGACAGGAAAAACCTCACAGCTCCAGGATACTTGGCTCCTCCCAAATCCAGCCAGCACTCCAACAGGCTCCAAGCAATAAACAAGAGGACAGTCCACCTCAGGGTGCACACCACTATTTTTAACAATAACAGCAAAACCAGGGAGAATTCACACTCACCTTGTCTTCTGTGCACTTCCTGGGCAAAGCTCTCAAGAGCATCACACTCCTTGCCTTCCATGTCTGCTCCTTTTCCAAGACCTCTGGAGCCAGTTCGGGACAGCCAGTGGCCACCACAGCCCTGGCAGTGCTGCTGGGTGATCCCAGCCCCTCTTTCAGGGCTGCAGCTGCAGATGTCCCTGCTCAGGGATGTATCACTGCCACCAACTGTGGTGGCACACCACAGAGGTTTCCAAACCACAGGCAGGCACAGGCTGTGTTGTGCAAATCCTGTGTCTAATTAGAATCAGCCTCCTAGAGAAGAAAAGCTGTCTTTACCTTAGGATTTGCCAGGAAAAGGAGCTGTGTAAATACAACACAGCTCTGCATCAGCTGCAGGGAGGGCTCTATTCCAAACCCCCACTGCAAAAGCCAGAAAGATATCAATGCAATGCTCCAGGGCTCTCAGGATTGGGACTGGGATACTCTATGGCAAAGGTTTGCACTGGGTTTGAAGCCTCTGGAGTCTGAGAGGCAGCAGACCCAGAGTCACAGCCAGTCCCAGCTCCAGACTGGCACAGTCATTGCCAAGCTGCTGGGAATTCAGTGCTTGGCTGCTCAACTGGCCCCTGAGGTCAAAGAGGAGGTCACACAACCAGGTTTTGGTACAATAGTGCTGATTTCTGGCAACCTGAACACAAAACTTTCCACTACAGCCAAGGGGCAGCTCTAGGCCAGCAGGGAGGCAGAGTGAGTGTGCAGTGACCAGCCCCAAATGCAAAGTACATAAAAGCCCCCTCAAGCTCCAAAGGACCACCAGCTGCAGAGATCAAGGTGTGCTGCAGTGCTAAGGCAGAGTCATATTTCTGTCCTTTGTTGTCCAAATTCTTGTTTAATAAACCATAGAACCATTAAGATGCAGAAAGTTTACATATCTGCCCTCTTGGAATGGGAATGCAGGAGTTGCTCAAGCACCTTCATCACATCCCAGTGCATTCCAGTTCCTCACTCACACTCTGCAGTCACCCTTCATATAAAAATCTTCACACAAACACTTGAACACTGCTCTTCCCACAATACAAACACTTGAAAAATGCCTCTAAGGATTTTTCTTCCCTCCAAAATAGTCTCTTGCTTTAGAGGAGAACAGGGCTTCTTAAGTACAGACCCAGCACTTGTTCATTCAAGTTCATTGATTTGCTTTTAAGTCATTTCTTCCTCTTCTGCTTTAGATCTTTAGTTTTCTTAAATTTCTTCTGTTGCTTAGGTCCTCGTGCTGTTTCTAGTTTTCTTTTCTTCTCACTGGAAAACAGGAACAAAACATCTGTTAAAAATATACTGGATTGCCATCCAGCTGGGAAGTTTTTGTTGTAAAATAGGAGAGAGGGAGAAAATTTAAACTTGGTGCTAGAAAAAGCACAAACAAGAGCCTAACTTAGATTCTGTAGTGTCCTGAGATTCTCTAACACTGAAGATCTCGAGTTTTAGCTCTTGTCTTTGCTTTTCAAAACTTTATCTGTCCTAAATGGGGCATCTGGATTTTAGAGCACCTAAAAGAGAAACTACAACTGATCATTTTAAACATTCAAGTTTGTCCCTTCAGTTTCGTCACTGGATTCTGACTCAAGCAAACACAACAGAATTCCAAGCTTTGATCTTTATAATCAACTGCTAAGAGTCTCTCCTTCCTGGAAGGCTTTTGGAAACTTACAGCTTCCAGCATTCATGGAAAAAACCATGAAAGGGTGGAATAGAGATCACATAATTACTTGAGCTGTCAGGCACTCCAGGAAGGGGAAATAAGTGAGCAGGGAACTCTCAGCTATAAATCCCCAAGGAAAAATATGGGAAAGTTACATGCTGGGCACAGCAGAAGAAAGAAGATGGATGAGAATTAAGGAATTGTAGAAACACAGACATTTTCCAGGCTTAAGTTCACTTTTGAAAGAATTCTTTCCTGAATTTGCATTTTCTCCACTGGCACCTCCAGGGGCTCCCACTCAGTGTTAGATCCCAAAGCAAATTGGGCAGTCAGGTGGAATGAGTGACCCAAAGGAGGAATAGTCCCAGCTTCTGTGTGGGATCAGGATCAGATCATCATCAGCAATAAAGTCAGAATTAAACAAATTAATGAAGAGAGGACTATCCTACACAGAAACATCAGTTAGTGGAGCTCGCAGCTGCTCACATCCCAATTCCCCCAGAAAAACTGAGGATCTAGCCACTGAGCTAGATCAGTGAACACTGATAAGTGTGAACACTGAGTTCACTTAACCTGCATTTAACCCTTAGACTTCACTCTTTTGGAAAACATTTCAACAAAGCCAACAGGAAGAGGAGAGATCTCTGGAATATTTCAACTTCCTTTACCTTTTCAAGCTGACAACAGAAGCGTTCTGTCCTGCCTTGCTCAGCACCTCGTTCCACTCCTCATCATCTCCCCGGATAATATACCTAAGTGGGAAAGGTGAAGGAAAATTCAAGTCAAATTGTTAGCACAGATGAAAAAAACCACAAAAATAAGGTGTTTCTACTGTCAGGCACACACTACTCTGCAAACAAAGCCACTGTGGCAGCACCCAACCAAATCGGAATTGGGAAACACACACTGAGTCAGGCTGGCAAAGCTGCCATGGGACAGCTTTCCTAAATCAGTCTGGGAAAAAGTGAAGAGCTGCAGCTGGCTTTTGAGAAGAGAAATAAAGACAAAAATTGCTACTCAAATAAGCTCATGTCCTGTGGCCCTTGTCTGGGTGTTCAAGCAACCTGGAAATGACACCCAGATTAAAAGAGGCAAAGCGATTGTGCAGCAAAATGGAATGACTGCTCTCCATCTCAAGTTCCTGGAGGTTTGGAATAGATAAGGCTTTGTTCACAAAGCTGAACAATGTTGGGCAAAGCCCCACAAGTTTTCTACAACCTGCACTGAAAAGTATTCGAAACAGATTTTTGTCTCTCTCTCCTCATGGAGAACAAAAATCTATTTCTGGCTGAGGGAAAAAAAAAGGAAACACGGTCCAAAATGACAAAAAGGTATGTAGCACTATCAGTGCTACAAAATGGAATTAATTTTAAAACCTTCTGGTTGTATTATTTTCCTTATATGACTGACTTGCAAGTCACTTCAAATCACATCCATTCTTGTCCTTTCTTCAAACATGACAACCAAAGATTCAAAGAAGCTTTTATTCCTTTAGTCAGATGTAACACAGACCAATTTAGAGCCAAGCCCGACAACTTTCCTGGGACATCAGCAGAGTGTTTGTAAGACAAAAAATGGGAGGGAAGAGGGAACAGAGTTAATCAGTGGCATCTGCAACTGCTGTTGGTCCAGAAAGACAGAAATCTGCTGACACTTAAGTAAAAGCTCTGGTTGCTTGCCCTTTTTGTGTTGATTTCGGGTTTTTTATGTTTTACCCACTGCTGACAATACACACTGGTTCTCACTTACTGATGGTTTACTGCACCTACAGCCTTGTGCAAAAATCCCAACAAGACCCAGCACTGCACCCAGGGAAAAACTGGATTTGAGACCCAGGCAGATGAATTCTTACTGTGTAAGGTCCATCTCCTTCAGCTTCATCACCTCCTGCTTGTGCTTTTCTTGGAATTCCTTTGCAGCCTCCTCCTGCAACAGGACAGCACAAGATGCATTAGGTCCTGAGAGCAACAATGACTTTGTAATGAGAGGAAAATGCTTTTTCCCACAAATACATCCCCTAAAACAAGTATCAGCTGGTCCTGAATAGCTTCTCTCTTTTATCTAATTGCATTTTTACCTTATTTGTACATACAAACTTGTAATTTTCTGTGAGAACCCCATATTGCAGCTTAAAGCACAACTCCAGTTGCACATAAAGCAAACCTGTCAGGTTTTAACTCCCTTACAGTGCCAGATGTGGTGTGGAACCCTTTCTATCCAAGAAAATTTAATGTTTCTGCCCTCAGGTGAACACCCTGAAGTGTTTACATATGAACCAGGAACAAAATTTGTAATTACCAAATCGTCATTTAAAGATTTCAGCGTTGGCTCCATCACAACATCCTTTGTTGCTGCCATCTGCTCCTCCACAGCTTTTTCCTGGACTGTGTTGAACAGCTGAAAATGAAACAACCCAGCACATGTAAGACTTGGTTTTTAAAACACCATTTATCACCTCTACAATGAACTCCTAAATCCAGACTTCAGGAGCTTTGCTATCCTAAACCTTAGAGAGAAAGAAAACCAGGAACCAGTTCAGAATATTTCTAATTATTTTACTGGTTTCAAGTCTACCTCTAGATAACACTGGAAAAGATTTTTTTTTTTTTTTCCAAGGAAAGTTGACATGCCACCAATGCTCTGAACAACGGCACAGGCAACAAGGATTGTCTGCTCAGCATTCTGGTCAGGGCACTTCAACATGGAAAACCATAAGATAAGCATTCTTATCTGGGAAATCACTACACAGAATCACTAAGTGGTTTGGGTTAGGGACCTTAAAGATCATCCAGTTCCAAACCCCCTCCCATGGGCATTTAAATCATTGCCACACATTTTCTAGGTGGGATTTTCCCCACCTTGCCAAGAAATTTATGGTCAGTAACTGGGGATGTGTTAAGGATGCCCAGCTCCGATCCAGCTCTCTCTTAGTGTTGTATTTTCTGTTAATTTTGGAATTATGGTCCCACATGAGCAAGGCTTGTCCTGCTGCTCCCACCTGCACTACTTTGCGGATGATCCTGTTGAAGAGTCCCATCAATTGACTGCTGGGCAGTTCCAGCTCCTTTTCCAACTGGTCCAGAGATTTATGCTGCAGGCCAATCCCCAGGAAAAGGGCCTGAGGAAGAGAGAGGTATTTCAGCCACAGAGCAAATACAGACACACATCCCCCACCTCGCTCCCCAGGCTCTCCCCAAATCCTCGCTCCACCCTGCCCACACACACCGACTGTGCAGCAGAGAGGGAGATGTCTCCCATCTGGCTGAGGAAGAACATCCTGGCAATGGTGGGAACCATGTCCATGATGAGGTGGTAGTCCACCATGTTGCGGGAGTACATCTCCAACCTCTTCAGGTCGTACGGGATGAACGCTGACTCCAGCTCAGCACGGCTGATGGCTGGTGGGGACCAGAGAAACACAGCAAGGTTGGCAATGTTCTTCAGAGCACCCAGGATCTCAGTGTTTAGCCTTTATTCAGGTATTTAGTATTTTTCCTTTGCCTTTAACAATTCACATTGGTTTTGCTGTAAAAGAGGTTTGTTCCCTTGCTGCAGCAGAAAAACCCTCTAGCCAGCACAGACACTAAAACCCCACAAGACACAGGTACCAAGCTCTCCCCAGAGGATTCTCCTCTGCTGAACATCTTGAGAAAACAGCAAATTGAGGTGCCAGGCTCCAGCCATGCTCTGTCATGCACTTACAGCTGTCCCAGTCAGGGTACTCACGTGCTTGGGGCTGCTGTTTGACATTTTTGTTTTGTAGAATATTCAGTGCCAAGGAGGGAGAGAAGGTGCTGAACTGGTAGGAAAGCAGGGAAAGGAAGCGCCTCCTAAAATCTACAGGGCAAGAGGACAAAATAAATTACCCCAGTGGACCTCTAGAATAATAAACAGCCCAGAGGGTTCTTGCAGAGTCAACAGGATCCAAGTTACCTTTCCAGAAGGCAGTGAGCCAAGGTTCCTGCTCAGAGTCCTCTTCATTGAGCATCTTCAGCATGATGCAGGAATGCTCCCCGGTCAGGTCATTCTGATAAATAAGATACAGTTCTGTAATTTTGTGATGGATTTCCTATCACCCCCATGAACCTTTTGCACTCTGTGCTCAGCTGAGGAAGGGAAATACCTTCTAAATCAACAACAAGAAATGCATCAACTGCTACTGACCACCTCCACTTAATGGAAAATCTATGAACTTCTAGAATTTGGTAAATCTCAGCTATTTTACCAATAACCACATTAATAGCCCTCAACAGCTCTAAATTTTTATGTGCAAACTACTTGGAGGCCCACATTCACAACCCTAAAACTCTACTCCTTAACTATAGGCCCACAGAACAAAAATGAACATAAACGAAACCTTAAAAGCAGCCTCAGCAAACCTTCCTGCCCCAAACCCCTTCTCACGGAATCTACTGGAATGCATGCCAGGGATTTCAGCAGGGCTGGATTTTCACTCAGGAACAGTGTGGTACTTACAGGGGTCTGCCTCAGATAAACTGGCACAAATCCAGCACGCTTCCAAAACCTGGGAAAAAGAGGAACACACTGAGAATTATGGAGCTAAATAAGTAATAAATTGTGGTTAAATGCAATTTATTTGCTGTATAAGGACAGCTGGTGAGGAGCAAGCAAAAGTCTCTAAGACACTCCAACAATCAGAGCAAATAAGCTTTCTGTCAGAAAGCAGGAACAGCACCCACATGACTGAGGGTCCAGCTCAGGGGAGTGAGAAATTATGACTGATGTCAAAAAATGCACAAACTTTCAAGGTGCTGTGCAAGGCATTTACATCAGTCAGGAAAAAAACCACCAGCTCTGAAGCCAGCAGCACCTCAAGTTTCTACAGGTCACAGGGATGAGAATTTAACCACTCCCTACCTATCACAGGCTGTTCTTACTTCTACATCCTGGAAGAACTGGGCAAGTAAAGCTCATTTTCTGCTTAAGAAGGGTAAGATGTAACTGGGAAATAGAATCATGTCCTACTTGAGCAATCTGGGTGTCAGGCCATAAGAAACCCCGAGATAGTCCAGGTGCTCAGCTTGTCTCTCACTCAGTTTGAGAAGCAAAGGAGGCAAATCTTTCCGGGGTGTCACAACCTCTTCTAATAAACCAACAGTCTGGAAAAGAAAGTGGGAATGGGTTAGCAGCAATCCCCACAGAAAGCTGCAAATTAAAGCTCTTCTTCTCTAAGAAAATCAAATCTGAGTATTTCCTCCCTACAGAGTGGAGACTTACAGGGGAAATTACACACCTTAGCAGGACAGAAAATTAAAAAAAAACCCCATACCTCACTGCTCACAGTTGTGATTTCTTTTGGCTTTTGAACTGTTTCTTCTTCCAAACATGGAAATTTGCCTTCATAGTACATCTGCAGCAAAGTCAGAGCTCTGCTGCCGTAGCCCATCTGTGAAGAAGCAACAACACACTGTAAGCAAAACAAGGTCTCTGATTTTTAATCTAAGGCAACAACGTTCTCTCCTTAAAACCCATTAACAATCAGCACTGCAGACATCACTCAGTCACTGCAAAAATGCCTTTTTTTTTTGGCCACGTGGCAGCTCTAGGGAGAAGGACTGTACAGAAGAAATCAGCATCAGCCCTGGTAGTTCAGGGCTGTGTAGTAATTTCTGGGGCTTAACTCTGGCACTCAGAAAATGCCAAACACTTGGTAACGTCACAGTAAATATCCCTGGATTGTGCACGGTGGCTCAGGATGCTCCCATGCTGCCTAGGGAGCACTGGTTTGGTGCCGTGAGCTTAAAATGCGAAGAACTGGAGGAACTGCAATGTTTGCCCTGTTCCTGAGCTCTGCCTGGAGAGCCATTTCCCTGGCCCCACCACAGCTGGGTCCCAGGAACTTTACCCCCTGGTAATCCGGGTGAACCGCGATGCGAACGACGCGCCCGCCGGAGAGGCCCCCAAAATCCGGATCCTGGAACTGCACAAGGGACAAAAAGCCCATTTAAAGGACACAGCTGGGCACTCTGGAAACAAGAAATACATGAAATACACTCTGGGTGCCAGTGCACAACCAAATCACCCACCTGCTCTGAAATGGTCCAGGGAATAAGATCACCAGAGGCTTTCTTTCCCCTGGAGAGGCTGTTCATGATGGACTGGCGGGAGATTTCTCCCTCCATGCACACCTGCCAGGAAAGACACAAAACCACGAACACACAAAATGCTTCCTCCTGCTCAACTAGACCAGGATCAAAACTGACACTCGAGTCATTCTCTTACCTGAACAACAGCCAGGACTTCTGGTAATGAATTCTGGGTGGGTGGAACAGGAGGCAAAAGGCAAAAGAGATGATGGGCAGGGGCATCAGAGAGCATCTGGAGGTCATTGGGGGAGTTCTAGAGGGTGAAGACATCAGAAAGACAAAAACTGTCCAGAGAATCACAGAATACCCTGAGCTGGAAGGGACCCATCAGGATTGAGTCCAGCTCCCAGCCTTGTACAGGACAACCCCAAAAATTCCTGTGAGTATTACCCAAATGGTTATTCCATAAAGAGAGCTTCAAAGTCCAGCTGATTTCTAAACAATCCCTCTATATTCCAAACTTAGAGCTATTAAGAAATTTGGAACTCATACAATGCTGAGGGATGGAGGAGCTCCCAGGCCAGCTCATGGTTGTCACACCCCCAGACAGTATTTGTTCTCCTCAAGGGAAACCTTGTACTCTAATATGTATGAACCTGAACTTCCTATTTTCATACAGCTCCTTATCTCTTTAAGTACCAAATCATGAATTTTTTTTAAGCCTCAGATTTTTAGAACTCAGTAGTTCAGTGCTTCTGGACTTCCCCACTCACATTTACAGATCACCCCTGGTCTTGAAACCTGAAGATGAATTATTCCTCTTTTCAGTCTCATAATGGTGCTGCTCCTGATGAACTTGAGGCCACCAGAACACGGTAAAGAGAACTACAAATGAGGTTCAGCACTGATAAAATCCTGACAAGCTTGGAGGCTCATTTAGAATTTTAGTCTCCACATCTTCTCAAGGCAAAAATATCCAGACTATCTGGAAATCCAGTGTGTACAGCCAGGACTGAGACGGAGATCTCAGAGAAAGGAGAACACAGCTCTGTACACAACAAGAAGCAACAGAAGCTGTTGAGAAATTTCAATCAGGCTGTCATAACAAGCACTTCTGTCCCCAGAAAATTCCACACTGAAATTGGGAATGAAACTGGATGGAAGAAGCCCAAGCCCTACCTTGTAATGTGAAGCCACATAGAGGGCCATCAGCCTCTGCAAGAAAACTTCTGATGCTCTGTGGTAACAAAAGAGTGTGTCTCTATTTACATAGTATCTAAACACGGGGATTAAGGAAAAAAACCTCCTTAGGAACTAGGAAAAAGCTTCCTGTTGGTTTATTTTCATTATCTAGGCCACAAGCTGGCTTTTCTTCTTAGACTCCACAGCTTAATCTACAAGAATAAATAATGTTGGGCAGTGTTTTGCAGCTTTCACACCCTTCACCTGTAAAGATAAACCTTTTGTAACTCCAACAAGGGCTTCCCCTCATGCAACCCTTCCTTGCTGTCTCTGCAGCATAACTGGGGTTTGGTGGTGTCCTGGCAGCACCCACCACCAGTGGCATGAGAGCTTAACTCCAGGAGTGAGGTCTTAGGGAAAAGACCGTGTGCTGAGCTCATCCCAACCATCAACCAGGCTGAGAACCTTTCAGCGAGGATACAGGTCACAGGTGTCGGGCAGAGGGCAGCCAGAGATGATCCTGGTGATGTTGAGGCAGTCCAAGCACAGGAGATCATTCAGCCACTTCTCCACAGGGTCCCCAGGGGCGTACCTGATGGACTCGTGCAGGGACACCTCGTGCAATGTGCGAGCTGCAAGGGTTGCAAAGGACACTCAGTGCTGGAAGCCACAGCCAGACAAGCACCCCACAGGATCCCTGTGCTCTGAAGGGCTCCCAGATTAGAAAACTGTCAGATGCTGATTTTTTACCTCTTAAAAGCCTTCCATCTGAAACTTGTGAGGGAAAACCAGCAGAGTTCTGCCATTTCCCCACACAAACCCCTTCCCACAGCTGCACAGCACATGGATGGATGTGACAGCCATGGATCAGGCTGACAGTAGCCCCAGGACACACACAGGTTGTGTGGGACACACAGCCCACAGGTGCTGTACCTGAGGTGAGCTTGGCAGTGGCTGTGGATTTGTTCTCTGCTGTCAGGGTCACCTGGCTCTGGGCGCTCTGCTGGCGGAGCTGCTGGATGAGCTTCAGGGACAGCGACCGCCCGGTGCCTTCGTACCTGGGAGCCAGGACACAGAGAGGTGAGGTGAGGAACCAGGCAGCCATCCAGAGCTCTGGGGAGGCCCAGCACAGAGTGGCTGCTCCAGCCTTACCCATTGATGGTGGAAGCCATGAACACCAGGTAAGGGCCCAGCAGGTTCTTCACCAGGGGCAGAGGAATGGCAGCAGCTTCGTCGATCACCACGAGCTCGGCCTGGCCCAGCTTCACAGAATCAGCAGGGTGGATGTACTGCAAAGGAGGGGACACTGTCACTGCCAGCAGCTGCCATCAGGGAAACACCAGGGTTCACAAAGCTGGAGCCCTGGGAAGCTCTTTGCTGTCCCTGTTCTCCTCAAATACCAAGCCAGAGACCGAGATGTGGAAAAGCAGAAAGTCAGGAGAGGGTTTATGTTGCCCTAACAAGGACTGGCTCAGTCCAAACACATCTTGTTTGGCACAATTCCACAGGAATTCATCTGCAGAGGTGAGGAAAATAAAGGAAATCTAATCACTAAAACCTCTTCCTGCACTGCTCCTGATGCCTTGAGAAAGCTGACCTAGAACAGAGGCTGGACAGAATTCAAGAATAAAGTAGGGATTTATTAGAAGGCCTCAATGGATCCACCTTGGGCAGTACAAGAGCCCAGCCAGGGCTGCACCCAAGATGAACCCAAAATGGTCACAAAATGGACAACTGGTCACAAGGTCTCTCACTTTTATAAGTTCTGGTCCATTTGCATATTGGAGTTAATTGTCCAACCACAGCTTCAGGTTATGAGGTCCCATCTTCCCACATTTCTCTCTTCAGTTCCCTGTTATTTATGCTTTTTGGGCCTGAGGCTGTAACAGCTGTTCTTGGTTCTCAAGCTGGAAAAGGAATTGTTTTGTCTGCCTACCCTGTGAAGAGACCTCACTAACACTTAATATGAAGCTCAGAGTTACACACTAAAGCAGCACAGAATCTGAAAAATTTGAAAGCTAAAACTTAAGGCATCACTCCTTTCACCTTCACTTGCTTTTGTTTTGGGAGAAACCCACGAGGGAGCTTTGTAATCTACAAGTTATTCCCTGAAAGAGAGAAGATATTTTGAGGAAGTCACTCCCTGAAGATCTGCCTTGCAGCAAAACCCACCAGGACAGCTCCACATCACACAGAATGAACATGCTTAAAATCAAAACATCTTCAACACTGGCAAAAACTACAGTCAGGAACAAACCTGGAAAGGTAAGAATGGCAATTACCTGGATAGTCTGCCTGTGCTCCTTGAACACATTCACTCTGACCACTGCCTTGTTGAACTCTGGATTTAAGGACTGAACAATCTCATAGTCCAGGTGCTCCTGGAAAATGACATTTTTAAACAATATAAAAAGCCAAGATCTAAGAAAAAAATAATTTACCATCATCATCAAAATAAGCTCAGACACTGTTATTTCACATTCTAATCAAAAATTCTTATAAAAGCTTTAAAGGCCTGAGAACTGGGAAATTATTTACTGATGTTAAAATCTGCTTCACAAAGAAACTGGTTTACCCTGCTTAAAAACAGAGAAAGAAACACAACTCTTCCACGATTCCTTTTCTTGCAGAAACATGGTAAAAAAGGCTGGTAACAAACATGTAGCCAAAAGCACAGATGAGGTGTAAAACTTCCTAAGCAGGAATGCTTTGAAAATATTCTAAAATAGTCTGCTCCCCTCACCTGATACTGCAGTGCATCAAAGCCTTTAAATATGAACTCAAAGAGAGTGTGAAGGTTGTCAGGGCTGGGAGATGTGACAAAGATATTGGAGTAACTGCAGAGAAAAACACAAAACAAGAGCTGAACAATTTTTCTAACAAATTTTACCATGTAAGTACTAAACAGGATGGGTTTTTAATAGGAGGGGTTGAGTTCATCTAATAACCAAAACACAGCAGACTCCTATAGGTGCTAATCTCGATTTATGTGTGATTATTTTAAGAAAAAATTGACCACAAGATACAATCTTGTCAAGATATAATCTTGTATCAAAAGATACATGATTAAAAATTTAAGATTGGAAATTACAAATATATTCAGATCCTGTCATCCTGGTTTTGTTTGGTTTTTTTTTTAAAAACTCAGGAATGCAGACAAGGCCTGGGGGATTGGAAGGGGGATCACTCACCCAAAAGCTACTGCTCCAGCAATGGCCAGCCCCAAAGCAGCAGACTTCCCTCGTCCCCTGGCTGCTGTTAATGCCACAGTGCTCCTCAGGGTCTTCTCAGAAATGGCTTCAATGAATTTTAGAACTGCTTTTGCCTGAGGATTAGAAAACCCCCAGAAAACAGAGTTTGAGTTTCTCTCACCCTGGGACCTGCCACACCCAGAGAAGCTCAGCTCTGGCCAGCACACCTGATACCTAGAACAGAGGCTGGACAGAGTTCAAGAATAAAGTAGGGATTTATTAGAAGGCCTCAATGGATCCACCTTGGGCAGCACAAGAGCCCAGCCAGGGCTGCACCCAAGATGAACCCAAAATGGTCACAAAATGGATGATCAGTCATGAGGTCTCTCACTTTTATAAGTTCTGGTCCATTTGCATATTGGAGTTAATTGTCCAATTACAGCTTTAGGTTATGAAGTCCCATCCTTCTTGTTCTCTCTGTTCATTCTGCCATTGTTTATGATCTTGGGCCTGAAATTTGGATAATTTGTCCTTGGTCTACCTACCTTTTTTTGTCTCCCTACTCTGTGAAGAGAGCTTACTATCCCCTACTGTGAAGCTCAGAACTACACACTAAAGCAGTAAAGAATCTGAAAAATATAAAAGCTAAAACCTGAGGCATCACACCAACCTGATCCAGGGTTTTGCAGCCATCCACCAGCACTCCCACAGGCTGTGTGTCCTGCAGGCTCTCCTTCAGCTCCCTCAGCTCCAAGTCCTGGGGCCCCAGGCTCTCCTCCTGTGGGCACACAACAGGATGAGCCAAGGACATTTCAGCACAATTCTACCTTTGTGGTGTCTTCTGACACCTTTGGTCAGTCAGAGAAAGGAATCTGGAAGGAAAAGTTACTACAAGAAGAATGTATTCCCCAAAACCATGAGAATTTGTATAGACAGACATTTAACACTTAAATTTCCAGGCATTTTCAGGAGAATGGTCACAAAGAGGTTCCCAATCCTGACTTCCCCAGGCTTGGAAGGGAAAAAAGGGAATGATTTTGCAGTACTTAGTAATTACAGAAAGGCACTGATAGGAAAAACAGATTAAAGAAGAGTGTTCTGAATAATTTAATTCATTTTTCAGTCTTTGGACATTTATGGTCTTTGTTACACCTCTCACATGAAGTGTCCATGCAGGGGCAAGAACTACTGCAGCACCAATACCAAAATAATACCAAGACCTTCAGGGCCAAACAATAAACTTGGACACAACCAGTTTTAGATGGAAATAAAGGCTGATTTTCCTGGCTGCCACTTAAAATTCCAAAGGCACCAGCCTCTCCAGCCAACAGATAAGCATTTGTGCTGCTGTCAGTGTTGTCCTAATGATAAAAGGAGGTTGTTTTATTTATTTATTTTTAAATCAGTTATTATTAGAATGTTAGTATTAGAATGTTTTACCAGCTCTGACAGAACCTGTGTTGGTTATTTCTTAGGCCACATAGCACAGCTTAAATGCTTCAAGATTTCTGTTTAAAACTGGTTCCACTTTACTGCAGTCCACAACTGGAAGTGACAAAAGGATACATTTCTAACAGTGCAAGTATGTCTCTGGATTATCCTCAGGAAATTCTTCCTGGAATGTGACAGGTGTAACTCAGAAATTGAAAGAACTGCCACAGCTTCCAGCTGTGTCCTGAGCCTGCAATATACTTATTTCCAAAGTGCTCTCCCACTCTCCAACTGCCTAAAAAGTATTTTTATTGGTCTTGTCCCCTCTGTCCATCAGCTTGAAATACCTCCATCCAACCACAATCAAGCTCCACCTCACTGGGCTGAGCAGCAGTACAGGAAAATTAACAAATATGGGCAAGCACAGAAAGAGATAAGAGAGAAAATTTAAAAAAAAAAAAAAGCAGACTATAGAAAAAGCAGCTCCCCAGGCTTCACCCACATAATTTTTGCAGAACGTTCTGCTTCCTCTCTCCAATGCCATCCTTTGACACAAATCAGGGTGAAATAAAAAAAAAAATTCCGTTTTTTAAATCTTTAACACCCTGTGGCCAACTCAGAGGGATTTGTGGCAGGGAAAAGGGCTGGGATCTCTCACTGACCTGGGACTGGGGGGGCACAGGAGTGATGTTGGCAGCGTGGCTGGAGATGGGCAGGATGTTCAGCTGGTCATCAATCACCAGGCAGGTCTTGCAAGAGGCCAGGGACAGAATGAACCTGGGCAGGCAGAGAAAACTCAGTAAAAACACCAGCAGCACTCCCTGGTGGTTCATCTGAAGTCTCTTCTGAACACAGATATTCACAGCTCCCCACGGCTGAGCTTCCAGAAAAAGGCCTGTTCCAATGCAGACCTCCGGGAAGTTTTCCCATCAGGAATACCCAGTCCTGCTCCTGGTGCTTTCCTTGGGCTGACAGCCCAGCTCCTTTGCACTCTGAGCCACTCACCTCTCATTGAACCTCCCCACCACATCCTGGTGGGCCTCTGTCCTGTACCGGGAGTGAACGTCCTGAGAGAAAAAGGGAAGAAAACAGGAAGAAAATGTGACAGTGACATTTACAGGATTATGACTCCTTCTTTCCCACTCTTATCTTTCCATTTCCATCCACAGCACATCCCAGACAGGATCCTGACTTTGTGGTGAAACACCCACATCTGCAGCATTTCAGAAATGCCTGAGTGTAACAAATCCCATCCCATCTCCTCCCACTCCTGAATGAAGGAGCAGGAAAGATGATGAAATCAATAACAACATAATAGAATATAACAAATAACATAAACAACATAACAGAATAAATAAATACCCACCCAGCATCACCCCAATGCAGCTGCTGGTAGAGAACAGACCCACTGTGCTGCACATACCATGGTCATTGTATAGAGCTGCTTCAGGGAGTTCATAGTTCTCAGCAGAATCACCACAATTCCACCACCTTCCACTGTCTCCACAGTTCTGGCCAACAGGTTTGGAGTCAAGGCTTCAAAATCCTGGGTAGTAAAAAGAACTTCAGAGTTGCCCAGAGTCCAGTAGTGCAGCTGGCTCCTACTGAAAGGCACAGAAAGCCTAAAAACCTTACTCCTCAAAGTTTAATTCCCACTTAAATTTGCACTAAGCAACGCCCTGTTCCAACTCCTAGCAACAAGGCCACCTCACCCTCACACAACTCGTGAGGGATAAGCAAGGCCACCAAAAGTGAAGTGACAGAAGCAACAAACCCCATTCCTGCAACATGTCAGCTGATTATTGTAGAGCCCTTTTGGGAGCCAAGGAACTCCTGACCTGAAGGACACACATTCCAAAGGTGTTCCCAAGGATCTTGTGAGTTTCGTTGTAGTAGCAGTAGCGGATGTTTGTGGCTGCTATGAACAGCTCGAAGGGATCATCATCCTTGATGTTCAGAGTTCCACTCTTAATCTTCTTCTGGAGCTGCCTCATCCTCTTCTTCCTGTGGCTGGAGGGGAAAAGAACATAGGGGCGTTTTCTTGGGAAAGGGTCTGAGGAAAGTGTGCTCAGGCTGAGCCTGGAAGTCAGAGCTCAGTCCTAAATATGACTGAGGTTAAACAGCTGAGGAACCCAAGTTTTGAGGTTAAAAAGCTGAGGGGGAGTTTGGCCCAGGGCAGCAGAGTCAGTGTTAGAGCTACAGGAGAAAAAACAGAGGTACTTTCTGCCAGTGCCAACTCTGTTATGGAAGCCAAATTTCAGTCCTGGAAGAGCAGATTTCCCCCAGCTGCTCCAGGAACAGCCTTGGCTTCCCCTCCCACGCCACCCCTCAGCCTCCAGTGCCAGCTCCCCAGGGACACCCGGCGCTCTCTCACCTGCTGAAGCCCAGCTCCTTCTTGTAGCACCACAGCACAGAGGGCCTGGCCTTCACCGTGGCCTTGGACAGCATGTGGTGAAGGATGACGACCTGCCAGGGCACACAGCACTCACAAAAAGCTCTCAGGGAGCACCACAAAGCAAAGTGTTTTTCTAAACTTGATTTTCCAGCTGGATTTCCACCATGGAGAACACAGGGGTCCCTTGGCACGAAGTGAAGCTGTGTCTGTGCCTGCTCCAGGGCTGCAGGACACTGGGTTTTACTTCGTGTTTCCTTAGCTCCCTTCTCTGCCAGAGCCAACACTGATAACTCCAGGCTAAACAGTTTTGTCTCTTATGGATAACCCATTCATATGGATTTTCCACAGAGGGTTTCAGTGAACACAACCCCAGACCCAGGAGATGCCACAACCCATCAGTAAATAATGCCAACATTCCTCTACTGCCACCTGAATAACTATAACTCATTCTTTTCATTCTTTTCCAAGTTGTTTTTGTGGGGTTTTTTGTTTTGTTCTTTAATATAATTAGTTTATTTTATTTGCCCACAGACTGGAGATAAATGAATTATCAGTTACCCAGCAGTTAGAGCAGAACAGCAGCAAGAGCAGGGCAGGGATTGTTCCCCTCTGCTCAGCACAGGGGAGGGCAAAATTCTGGGCTCAGTTTTGGGCCCCTCACTGCAAGAAAGACACTGAGGGGTTGGACCATGTCCAGGGAAGGGAATGGAGCTGGGGAAGGGGTTGGAGCATCAGGAGTGGCTGAGGGAGCTGGGAAAGGGGCTCAGCCTGGAGAAAGGTCCCCCCTGAGCCTCTCTTACTGCTCTCCACAGACCCCTGATGGGCAGGTCAGGCTCTGCTCTCAGGAACAAGAGGAGAGGAAACGGCCTCAGGCTGTGCCAGGGGAGGTTTAGGTTGGTTTTAAGGCAAAATTCCTTCCTTGAGGGGGCTGTCAAGTCCCCATCCCCGCAGCCACGCAGATGTGGCACCTGGGGATGTGGGTTAGTGGCTGCTCTGGCCTTGCTGGACTCAGTGAACTGGGAGGGCTTTTCCACCCTGAACAACTTCGTGATTTTGTGAATGGACTTGTCCTAAACCATCGTGGGTTTGCCGTGCTGTTCTTTCCCTCCCCACCCGAAAAACACAAGGCCAGAGTCCCTGAAGAAAAACGAGTTTAGCGCTGAATTTCCTTCACACAACTTCATCAAGCAGGTTCATCTGCGAGACAACTCATAGCCCACTCCGAGAGAGAAACCATCACAGGGCAGAACCGAGGGGAAAAAACCTCCAGCTGGCCAGAAAGTTTAATATCCTTTGCCCCAGTTAAAAAAAAAAAAACCAAACCAAACCCACAAACCGCAGCCTGTCCCGCGTCTCATTTGATGCCCGTGACATCCCAGACAGGAGATGTCTCAGGGAGGTCTCACACACCATTTCCGACCCTTCTGTCCCTGCGAGTTCCCTCCCCCTCAGGCTCCATTGCTCTGCCCGGGGCTGGGAGGGTTTCATTCCCGCTGGAGGCAGAGCGGAGCAGCGGCTGAGGAACTGCGGCAGGCCCGGTGCGTCCCGGCTCCCGCAGCCCCGCGCCCCCCGGCACGGCGGTACCTGGTCCTTGCCGCGGTCGCCCACCACCACGAACAGGCTCCGCTGCCGCTCCGCCACGCCGTTCTCGATGAGGACGCGGATCCGGTTGTCCACCTTGCGGCGCTGCATGGCTGCGGCTCCCGGGGCTCCTCCCGCGGCTGCTCCCGGCGCTCTTCCCGGGGCTCTTCCCGGGGCTGCTCCCGCGGCTCCCGGCGCTCTTCCCGCGGCCGCTCCCGGCGCTCTTCTCGGGGCTCCTCCCGCGGCTCCCGGCGCTCTTCCCGCGGCTCCCGGCGCTCCTCCCGCGGCTGCTCCCGGCGCTCTTCCCGCGGCTCCCGGCGCTCTTCCCGCGNATACATATATACATATATATATATATAAAAAATATATATTAAAAATATATATATATATAAAAAAAATATATATAAAAAATATATATAAGGGCATCTGGAGGCAGTTTTCCCAAGGAAACAAGAGTGCAGAGAGCAAACAGAACACATCCAGGAAAGAACACATCTTCAGGATTCATCGTTAGAGGACACTCATCGGAATATCAGGGAATATCAGGGAATATCAGGAATCCTGCTCCTCAGGAAGAGGAGGGAGCTGCTGACATTTAACTCTGCTTCTCCATAAATCCACCAGAGCCGTTTGAAAGTTTTCCCTACAAAATCCCAAGCTGCCCAGCCATGGAGCAGCAACAGGAAAATGATTTCTCAACCTGAGCTGAAATTCCAGCGAGGTTTCAGCAACACAGAATTTTATTCTCAAGCTGACAGCAAAACTGTTCCTAAGCTTTCAATACCAAAGTTGAGCCCAGCTATTTGCATAGATAGATTTATTCTTAGCTTTTAATACTGCCTTTTTTTTTTCTTTTTTTTTTTTTTTAACTTGAACAGTGAAACAATGAAGTATTTAAAACCAGGTGACAGCATAGGAAAAATGTGTTTAATAACGCTGGATGTGTTAGGGGTTGTTTCAAAACATAACAAAAATATGATAAAAATACTGAATTAGTATATTAGTATACTGAATTAGTATAAAATACTGAATTAATCATAAGGGCTGTAGAACAATTCTTTTTTTAGGTGAACCCAGTTAAACCCAATCACTGAGACAAAGCCACCAATGCAACAGAAGTGCAGCAAGACAATCCCTTTAGGTACAAATATTTGCTTAAAAGGGAAGGACATAAAACATTTAAATAGATTTATTTGTCAAGTGTTTACATAAGCCATGGAGCAGCTTGTTTCCAACGCTGAGTTAAAGAACTGCAAAGACATATATACAGGTATGTTTAAGGCCATCAGAAAATTTAAACCTGACAACAAACTAAAAATTCTCAACACTTATTTTATGTGCTAGAAGCATTACTAAAATTCATTCTAAAATCCAAGAGCTTCAAAAGAGGAAGTACATTTTCATTTCATAAAAGTCTAACAGATATTTCCTAAAATTTAGCTTGAGACCAAAATTCCTCTTGATCCTTCCTTGGGTTGAAATGGGCCAGAAGGGTTGGAACCAAGCCAGTTACACCCTTCTGACTCTTCTGTGAGTATTAAAAAGAGAGGGGAAGAGAGGGGAATCTTGCTTTTAATAAAACTGCAGCAAGAGCAAAAAAATTCAGAACCAAATGCCAAGTTGGGCTCTGGTTTTCCTAATGCAGTTCTCCTACGTGCTACTCTAAGTGGCTTTTAGGAAGTGGATTTTAGAAAACACATTTCTTTCCCTCTCTTAAGGCTGGATCCAGAGCCACTAATTTTAATACCATTCTATTCAAAAAGCCTCTGAAAGTGGTTCACAGAATAGGACTTCTGCCCTTAGATGAAAAGTCTAGAAAAGAAAGTTTCTCATCACACTCTGCCACATCACACCAAAAATACACATCTGAAGGACCTTCCCCACCTCCCTCCCTCTGCAAAAATGTGTTGGCCAACAGGAAAATGTTGCAGTTTAAGCAATTAGCCCTCTCCATGACTAATAGGTGTGCTGACAAAAAGAAGGAAATGTTCCCAAAGCTCCCTTATTTTTGTCAAAGTCAAAAGCTCCTTCCCTGAAGTTGTGCCAGACTCCAAGGCAGCCAAAATCAGTGCGAGACCAATGGAGGGCTCAGATTTAACAAATTCTGTCATTTCAGGATAAACACCATTAGAAGGGAGCTTCCAGCAAAGCTCCAGACAATAATCACAAATAAATTTAAGGCCAGATTTAAAAAAGGAAATTGTCCTCCAAGTTCAACAGGAGAGTTTTGTTGTTTGGGCTCATTTCCTACTTGCTCTCCGATGTTCTGGTCCATCAGTGAGGGACACCTGCACCTTCCCACCACATCCCTGCAAATTCACTGCTGCCAGCTCAAGTGAAGGGAAGGAAACCTTTTAGTCCCATCCATGCTCAGTGCAGATGGGAAACTGGAGAAACAGGTGCCCAGATTTTAGAAACTAAACCAGCCTCCTTCACACAGTGACAAACCTCAGCTCCAGCTCAAGCATCCATACTTTGCAATAAACTTCACTCAAGAAGAGTTTTACATCAGCAAGAGGGATGGTCTGGATTTCCCAGGATGTGACTGCAGCCTCACAAACAGGGTGAGTGGAATATCAAGATTCTTCCAACCAACGAGTTCTGTATCTTGCTCTGCTAGACCCCAAAGATTTTTCTCTATTTGTTCTTAATCATATGAATTTTAAGAACTTTTTCAGTGTGATTTATCATCTTTGCAGTCTTTATCTGCAGTTAGAGCCTCTTCAGTAACTTCTCTCTACTCAAATGCCATTTGGGAAAAAGGATCAAGTTTCCCTTTCTCCAAAGACCTGGAACACAACCAATCTTCCTAAAAACTTAAGGCTGGTGGGACATTTTGAGAAGACACATTTTTAAGGACATGAGGTTCTCTGAGAGATAAGTCCCAGCAGGATACATTGCCTGGTTAAGTAACAAAAGCCAACAATCCTCTTCCAACTACTCTGCCTGATGATTCAGATTGCTGCATACAAAAAACAGCATAAGGGGAAGAAAACGGGTTAAGTGACATTTATTTAGAACCTTCTCCACAGCAAAATCCCCAAGCTGCACTGGAGAGCTGTTCTTAGAAAACAGCCTGTACACAGCAAAGACACAGGAGAAAAATTCAGGACCAGGCTGGCCTCAGGTACAAGACAACAGCTCATGATTTCTGGGTCAGCTTTCAATAAGGAGGATGTCTAGGAAGGATCCAAGTTTCCCAGACACAGTAACAATACATACAAAGATCTGAAATACTTCAGGGATTTAAAAATCACTTGCTCAGAAACCCTTGAATTGCAGCCAAGAGGAAGCAAGAGACTGAAGGCAGAAGTTTGGTTTTGAACAGGCTCAGACCCAGCCCTGTCCCACGCTCTCCTTCCAGCCACAGGATCACACCCCAGCTGCCCATGGAATAAAGAGCTCATCCCTGCATCCAGAAGGGGCTCAGCACCAGAACCAGCCCCAAACAGCCACAGCTTTGCTTCAACATAAACTTCCGGCAACCAGTCTTTGCTCTAAGTGAGACCTTTTCCAGAAGAAACGTACCTAGGAGTGCTTGGGATCTGGAGGGAGCTCAGACCTTGAGCCAAGCCATGCAGTAAAAACTGAGAGCTGCCCTGAAGAGGCCAGAGGAGCAGCGAGGGCTCTGAGTACACAGGGTGACTCCAGCTGATGTTTCAAGACTTTATTGCACCGCGGGTGGAGATCAAAGGGCTCCGTGCAGATTCCCAGCTCCCATCTCAGGGACTTGTTCCACCTCTCCCTCCACCAGCAGGCAGCTGCTCTAAAGGCCATTGGCATACAAGAGGTTTACAAACCTGTCTCTCAATGAAGAGACCCAGTGTTTTATTAATAAATTCAAGTTGGAAAAAAACCCCAAACCAAGCCCCCAAACTCAAGGTGGAATGTTTTGACCCGCTCAGAGGTCTCTGATGGAATATGGTGCACATTTACTGACAAACTATAATGAGCTCCTTAAGGAGCATTTGGTGTGCAATGGAGAAAGCTGAGCAGCTTGTGTTCTACCAACCATTTAAAAGCTGATGCATGAAGAAAAATAAAATAATTAAAAGAATTCACTGTTTTCCTACATCAGTTCAACATGAAAAGGTTTGTATTTTTATTTTTTTTTCCAGTTAAAAAACAGTTGGGACTATTATCTCAGTAATAGCTTCCTAAAAAAGACACAGAACAGCAACTTCTCACCGGACTGCAGTTTAGGAATGTTCTAGGCCTTGACTCAAACTGCTGCTTCCAGACATCAGCCCCGATTCAGGATGCCTGGTGTGGAATATGGTCTTCACAAGCTTATCACTTCCCGCAGTGAAAACATTTTTCATTTGTGCTCTTCACACAGGACATGGAAAAGTGATATCCCACCTATTTGTGTGGAGTTCCAGACTGCTTCACAACGAAGTCAAAAGTATCTGACTGCAAGTTCTGAAAGTTCAGTTGTGATACAAAGTAGAAATGACCCTCTGAGTGAAAACAACCTTCAGTTTTGTACAGAACAGTTAAACACAACGCAGCTGTTCCTTAATTTCACCTTTCCACAGGTAGGAATTATTTGATGAGCAGTACTTAACAGAGAATATAGCACTTTTCTTCTCACACGTGCTATAGAATGCAACAGAACTACCAACACCTCTATGGAGGCAGCTATCAAAATATTCTCCCCACTGCAGAGAGAGTGCATGTGCGCAAAAGGCAGGCACAAGTGATTTTTCCAAAGATTATACCACAAGGATGCAGTAAAACTTGAATAAGACTTGGTATTTTCCAGCTCCTAGGCTTATGCCATTTCTTTTATACATTGCTGCCTTGATGAAGAAAAAAAAAAAGGAAAAGTCCATCAAAAAGAAAAGTTTCCCAGAAGTCACAGCTAGTAGAATAAAACCAAAAAAACAGGAGGAGGGTTTACATCTAGTCAAGAAAAAGAGACTATTGGGGAAAAAAAACCCAAAGAATGAAAGAAAAAAAAAAAACCTTATGAAATGTCACCCCATCACATTGAATCTGTTTCAGCCGTTGAAAACCAGTGTTCCAGGATACACTTTTTATAAACATGTTTTATTTATCTTGCTTATACCATTAGAACTGTAACTGCTGGCTGTCATTTCCCTGAAAAGGGGAAATCAACTCAAACACAGACTGGTGCTTTTCAAAAGACAGCAATTGGAAGGGCAGCAGCAGCGGGCATTTGAGATTTCTTAAAACCTTCAAGGCTGCAGGAAAGACAAAAGGACATGTGACCAAAAGTGTTATGATTATCCATTAGGGATTTCCATCAGTACCGGCATCAGTTATTTAGGTGATAATACAGCAAGGTCAAGTATTAGTGACAGACAATGTGCAAGTCATAAGGAATGATAGAGAATACCAATCCTTACAAAATTCATTGCTATCAAAGAAACTTAAAAGTGTTTCAAAGAGATAACTAAATACTTCACATCAAATATACAGTGGCCATCCAGATTATAGCTCAGGATTTGTTGCAAAATTTTGTCCAAGTGCCAAATCAAAGCCTTTTTTTTTTTTTTTTTGTTTTTCACCTTGTCTCCTAAAAAAAAAATAATTACACAGTTACATTAGCAGTTATGCAAGCACTCAACTCCATAGCCACAGGAATCAGGGCCCTGGTGATGAGGAGTGCTGCAGCTAAGGGTGCCTCTTCTTTGTCACAAACTGCCTCTAAGCCCACCTGTCTATTTAGGGCAATTGTATCACTACACATCTTGAACTGTTCAGTGCTTCGATTTAGTAAGAAAAAATTGAAATGCAGTTGTTCTACCAAGCCACACTTCACCTTTTCCATCCTTTCATGGGAACATTTAAGTTTTTTTAACTGCCACCACAGTAAATCTTTATGGATTTGCAGATTTTATCTGAATTTTGTTAAATCACTTTTAAATGACAGAAGTGAGTCTTTTCTTTTTCCTGCCACTTCAGTTAACCATGGAGATTGGATCACCCTGAAAATTGCCTTTTTTGCTTTATTCTTAGCAAGGGTGAGGAATCTGAATCTCATGTGCAAGGCTCAAGATGATGCTTAGGACAGAACATGCAGAGTAAACGTTGTTTCGTTTCTTTCAATATCCAGGGAATATAAAGCTGGCAACTGTAGTCCTGTCATTATGGGTAATGAAAATAGTCCCTTTACAACAAACTTCCTGTAAGGGAGAACAAATAGATAATAACTCTTCTGGTAACATGTATTGTACACTGGCCAGCGTGTTTTTGGCGTTGAACGGAATCCTGTGAATGTGTTTAATTCACTTGCTGAGCGTTCATCTGAGGCATCCCTCTGTTTGGTCTGGGGGGCCCTCCACGACCTAGAAAACACAAATAGGGGGTTGAATTCTGCAGGAAATCTGGTTTGTTTAAAAACAGTCCTAAATCTTCTGGTCTGAACTCAGTCAGACTTTGTTGTGCTTCCTAAAACACACTCTCAGCTTCAGCACAGCCCAATGTTGCACTGAACTCCAGAGGCCTCAGCTCCACACCTCAGGGCTTTAAGGACCAAGGCAGGGACAGAAACTGAAACCCCTCAAAACTGAACTACCACGTGGGGTTTCACAGATGCAGGGCACAGCCTTGAGCTGCCCTCATGGCAATGTCTGTATTGAGACAGAACAGTCTCATCATCAAAAATGTACTAAGAAAAAGACCTGAGGAAATGTGATGAAAATAGAATTTAGAAGCTTAACTACAGCCTCACGGGTTTGTTTCCCAAGGCTTTCATTAAAAAAAGACAGTTAAGTAGTTCTGCCATGTCTGAATGTCAACAGCAATTGCTGTTTTAGCTTCTTTTCCAAGAATTCCTCATTTAACAGCCAACTTAACTTCTACCACCAGTTCACAGGATCCCAATAATTCAAGTCAGCTTATTCTTGTGAGCTGCTGTGTAAGGAGTGAGGTTGCTTTTAAGTGCAGAACTTTGAAAGTTGGCTCAGAAACTTCCATTCAACCCAAATCAATTATTCCCTACTCAGGAAATTACCTCTAGGAGCTCCCCGAGGTCCACTTTGTCCAGAGCCACGTTTGAAATTTTGCTGATATCCATCCTGAAGCAAAGAAATTTAAAAAGTTACAACATAAAACCTGGGCATTCTGTTATTAATTTCCAGCAAAATAAGGACCTTTTAAAACAATATGCACTGACAAACACCTGTAACTTCAACATGCAACATTAGTAAAAAATAATCTTTAGAAATTAAGTTCTTACTTCCACTAGTGCCTAGCAGCTGTAATAAAATGGGCAGTGACAAATGCTCTCTCCAGTTACAGGATGTGTTGCTCAATATAACTAAGAAATATAAATAGATGCATTTAGTGTTCAACTTTTCCAAACTACACAGGGGCAGTTTGTCTTCCTGAGCAACAAAGGAAGTCCCAGAGGAAGATGTCACTAACAGCTCTGAGTGCTTTTGACAGGTATTGCCCTCCCCACAGGCAGCTTACCCTCTGGTAGTTTGAGTAATCCCGAGGAGCATTGAACTGGGGCTGTGTGTAGCCACTGTTTGGAGTGTTGGAAAAGGAAGGACGGTAGCCATCGTATCCCCCTAAGGAACAGGGCACAAGTCTTTCACTTGGAAATCAAAGCTGCACTTAATACTTGACCTTCTGTTACTACAGAAAGAAAAGCAGCAACAGCATTTTACCTAAACCTTAAAAAAACCCCATCCCTTTAGCAAGGGCTGTTTACCTGCAAATCAAGCAAATGCCTCCAACGTTAGAGCTAATATATCACAAGAAATGAGAATGAACACCTCATAAGGACTGGGAGGAGGCAGAATTCAGTGCATTTCTCAGAGTAACCCGAGGTCTGATTTACAGCATTCAGCTCAGAGCTAAACATGATCCTAGGTAGAATCTAAATGTCCCAGCTGTGATTACTGCATTCACACTCCAATCAGCTATATTTTTATTACACACGTTTCTTCCCTACTCCCCAGCCACAGGAGGGGAAGAGAACATGGCAGACAGTACCTGAGTCCATAAGTAACCCCAGAACACCTGACAAGGAAATCTCTGTCCTATTTTAACATAAACCTCTTTGTAACACTGACAGCCACACATGTAAGGTCCAGGAATCATGAACATTCTCTTATCTATCCAGAACTACGCTATCATTCCTCCACTCCCGTTAATTCCCTTGGCCTAGTGACTTTTGGACTCTTGTGTTCCTGTACTTCTACAGGAACCAGCCTATTCTCATTCTGATGAAATACAGAACTATAAAATACACTGTAGAAACATTAAGCATTTCTGAAGTACCAACTTGCATCTGAATTCCTTGATTGATGTGTGGATATTTCTGCATTTGCTTATCCTTGCAGTAGATGATTACTATTGTTTTGTAACAGAGTCCAAACACACACTTAAATTTTAAGTTGCTTATCTAAAACCAATAAGATTTTTACTACAAGTTTCACAGTCTCACAGGGCTACTACCCCAGTCTCCCAACAGCAGGTCAGCTTAACACCTGCTCTCCTGAGCTGGTGTTCCCCTAGGTGCAAGCAGAGCTCAGGGAGGGTTTTGCAGAGCTGCTCACCTCTGAATCCATTTGCTGGGCCCCTGTAACCATTCATGAGGCCCCGGGCCCCGCGGGATCCCCCCCGGGACACCCCCCGGCTGTTGTAGTAAGGCTGGCTGTTCCTGGGAAATCCAGTGCTCTGCTGGGGAGGCTGCTGGTGGTTTCCTGCCACTTGGTGACTCTGGTCCGGGGAACCATGGTAGGTACCAACCACTGCAGGGGAATCCGGGGGAAAAAGAAGTAGAAAAGTCTGGGTTTCTTTATGTTCCCACATATCTCTCTTTAAACCCAACATTCTGTTACAGAGGAAAAGGATGAGGCTCTTTCTCCTTGTTCCACATCCAGTACTTGTTAGCACTTCAGTGGAAAGTGAAGGCAGTGCTGAGAGAAAAGCAGCTCTGGACGTAGGTTCTTATTTTTTTAAGTTGCTCACCTGGAAAGCATTTTGAGTGCTGAATTCAAATCATATCTCACTGATTTCAGCACAAGATTCCAGGCCTTTGTGACCTTACATCAACTGTGAGAAGCAATCCATATTTGCTCTCATTTCTGGCTTACTATTTCCTTTACAGAATGTCACCTCGAACTGCACTGTTTTTTTTAAAGCAACCTTAACATCAGCAGAGCCAGTACTTCACTCCAGTACTTGCATCTTTAGAATAATCCTGTTCATGTTTTTTTTTTTTAACCCATATAAACCTCAGTCAAGTGGCTTAAAAACTGGAGACAGATATAATGAATTTCACTCCCTGTTGGATATTCAAACCCAGAGTAACAAAACCTGGTATTGCTCAGGGGAAAGGCCTGCAAGGGAGCCTGTGACATGCTTTGCTTCATCATCTGGGATGTCACAGACTTATCACCTGCTCTACCAAGGCCACAAGAATTTTACCTGTCTGGAGTTGTTCTTGCTGGAGATCTGATTGTTCTACTTGGTGAGGTTGATTGGAGAAACTCTGGTTGTAACTGGCCTGGTACTGGTTTTGCTGCTTAAGGGTTTCTGGCTCATTCACAGGAGGAACAGGTGCATTCATGTTGAATACCTGTAAGAGAAGAAATTCAGTTTTACGGCTCTGTAAAGAAGCATCAAAGTCTTAGAAATGTGAACAACCAAGGACTATCATATGTAGCTGCATGACTGATTCCAGCACAAGGAATGAGCAGCAAGCCAAAGGGATCCAGAACTGATTTCCTACTCACTGTTTGCATGGACTGGAATGGAGCTGCATTGACGTTGATTCCGCTGCTATGCAAAGGCTTGCTGGATCCAGCCTGGAACACCTGCGGCTGGGATGCAGTGGGAAGTGATGATGAGGATGGGGTCTGGTCTGCATTCAGGGACATGGAAGCCTAATAATTAAAACAAACAACATTTAGCTCTTGAGGTACCAAAAATTTAACTTCAAGGCTTTGCTAAAAAAAGGAGTGGCAATGCCTCAGCTTCACCTCTACTAATGACTGTTTTGTACTTCAGCTCAACAGCCTAATTCACAACAGCATAATGAAAGGAAAAACCTAACCATCTTCTCCCTCATTAACTTGAAACACAACTAGAAAAATCTAGAGGGGGGAAATGAAGAAGTTTCCAAACTAACTGCTGTGAAAAAATAAATCCCATTTCCTAAGCCAACAACACTGATGCTCCCATGCTGATATTGGCATGCAGCATCCAACTAAACAAACAAGCTTCCAAATGAAGTCTTGCTATGGAGGACTTACTGGTCACAGACAGGCTCAGAATTTTGAAATTAAAGGGAACTGAAGCATCCCTATCAACTAAAAATAATGTTATTTACTAAGAAACATAGACTAACATTTGATGCCACCTGCAATCAAGAGTTCTTCCCACCCCTGTGAAACCTGACTTGCCTGAATCTGGTCAATTGATTCTTTCTGTGGCCGTTGCTCTGCTGTGTGAGAAGGCTGATACATGGGTTGGGAAGCTGTATATCCCTCACTTGTAGAAGAAACCAAGGGAACGTGACAAAATAAACCCCAAAGCCCCCAGAAGTCAGCTGATGCTCACACACAGTTTTGTAAAAAGTATCAGAGAACTCTGGAGTGGATGGTACTCTCTAGTCTGTGAGCCAGCACATCTTCAAACCAGTATAAAATAATTACTTTTCAACCACCAACAGTCTAACACCACACAGCTCCAAGCTCAAACACAAGTGGACAAGGGCTGGCTTGCAATGGCCTGAATTTTACATTTTACAAGCTCTGCTCCCACACAGAGCCCAGGGAAAAATCCAGCCAGGAAAGCAAAGCACTTTGCATTAAAGGCTGTACTGGGGAGTTAAAGAGGCAGTGGATAACAACTGATGGGGGTGTTCACATCACATTGGAATGTTCCAAAGCCAACACAAAGTTTAGCTACTGCTTGCAAGATCCTCAAGAGAATCACTGGCAGCACTGGTTGAGGTAAGGGAAATAAGAAAAAAAAAGCCACTGGATTAAGTCAGACATCACCTAACAGCAAAATAAAAACTAGTGCAGAGAAAAAAAACCTCTGCCCAAAAAATGAGTCTACTCCTACGACACAACAAAACTGTGGAGAGCACCAGCATTTCAGGAGGTACATACAGAGGAAATTTAAGAAATAATTCCCTCACTCCTGTTTCTATATAAATGAGTGACTTAAACCTTGCAGACCCAATCTGCACAAGCCAAAGGAAGCAATTTATAATGCCTGTACTGTGAGATCAATCATCTATCCAGATTTTTTTTCAGTTTGCAAATACCTACAGGGATCAGATCCATTACTGAGACCAGCAGAGTCCTCAGAGGTGTCACACATGCTTAATAAAAAAATCTTTAATCACCAGACAACTGAAACATCTTAACAACAAAGTGAACTACTTCATTTATACAGTAGAAGCAAGTTTAGGAGATCCCTAAAAGCTCAAGTGGAAACAGCATTCAACTCACACTGACTGCTCTACAACTCCAGGGTAAAATCCCAATCCAAGCAAGTGGGAATAATCAAACAGAACACAAAACTCTGTATCGTTAATGCATGAGATCTACTTGTGCCCCGACACCCACTTGAACAGACACAGGCTGCCCTGCAACCAAGTGGTTTTGGTATTTCTGTTGCAAATAAGTAACAAACTACCTACTTCCCATTACTGGAAATTTGCAATGTCGGTAGAGAATGAAACTAGGAACTAGTAAAGTTTGTAAGCAACAATGGAGATCACCAATTTCCCAAAATCGGACCTTCAGCTTTTTCTTAAGAGTTTCTCATGTAGTTAGGAAAAAATGCTTTTGTAACTCCAATCAGGCCTAATATCAAACTCAAATCCAAACTAGAATTTACTAAACATTTTACCTGTGTAGCTTCTGGTTGCACAGGAACTTGGGTTGGCTGGGCAAGTCTTGACTCAGCATGAACTGGAGGAAAATAATTTCACTTATTACATAGTAAAATCAAACCTTGCACAGAATAGCATTATTATCTGCTCTGAGCGTTTATGTGAAAGCTGATCATCATGAAGATGATGAAGCCTTAAGCATGGCAAAGCTATACTCAAATTACCAACTCCTGTCTCCATGCAAAGACATTTTTTCTAGCTGTCCAAAATAATCCAAAGCAAAACCAAAGAAGCTGCTCCGTATTTCCAAACAAAACCTATAAGCAAGTGAGAACTGGAAGCCTAAAAAACAGTACAACCACATTTCTGAGAAAAACACACTATAACAGGATTGTACTATTACTTGTGGTGACCTTTTTATTACGCAGCAGCAACTGAAGTGTTTCTAAGAGATGACTTGCAGGCTTCCCCAGTATTTCTCTTTAGGATTTACCATTACAAACCTGGAGGGCAAACCATTTGGGGCATGTCCAAACTCTGTGCTGGGTTCATGGGCTGTGCCGATACAATGGCAGGATCAAGCGTTTGGTTCTCAAATTCCAGCATCGAGTCCTGGGTAGAAAAAAAAATAAAATAATAAAAGTCAAATCCACACTGGTGTGGGTTAAACAGATGAATGTTTAGAGTACAGAAATACCTGCATGAAGTTGTAGGGGCCCTGCATCTGTGCCATGAGGTCCTGTACTCGCTGTCTCCTGACCAGGGGGTCTGCCTGAGCCACGGCAGTGAGTGCGTGAGGTTCCGGGACGGGAGGAGACGTCGCCTGTGTCTGTTGCTGCAGGGAATTTACAACCTAACAAGAGACAACAACCAACTGCAATTTCAGCCCAAGGCAGCGCTGCACTCAAGTGACTCAGGAGTTCTTGCATTTCTGGCTATTGCCTGACTGGTTATGGATGATGGAATTGCTGTAGTGGTGTTGAAGGACAGTATTACATTCTAGACAGGTCAGTACTGTGGCCAGCTACTCATCTGAGCAATCACAGGATTACAGAGCTCACACTCTGCTCTTATTTCTCTCCATCTACTCTTTTCCCCATGAAAAAAGTAGTTGTTCAATATCACATGGAGTTTTTTAGACCAGGATTTGAGACAGCGATTTATCACGATTTGGAAATTTAAAGGAAGTGGGGGAAGAGTAAGCTTCAGAAATATGCACGAATGGGGAACAATTATTTTCTCACAGCTTTTTGGTAAATGTAAGTGGAGTCAGAATTTTTTGGTCTTTTTTAAGACTTCATAATGCTCAATTTTCACAGCCACTGTTATCCTAGCTCCCTGATTTACTGTCTCAGGAACAGCAGGCAGCATTGCATGACAAGGCTTGCCAGACAGCACCGTGAGGGGACACCAGAAGCCCAGAAGCAGAAGCACAGATCAGGGAGGGCAAGAAAGCTCAGATTTACCAGACATACCCCAAAGTGACAAACATCAACAAAGGAACAAACTGCAATGGGCTTTCAGCTAGCACCTGATTAGACAGCAGAGCAACCAGCAAATCTGGACATGGGCACCTCAAATATCCATCACCAAATCGTCTGAAAACAGACAGTGAGAAAGATGGTCCAGCTACACTTTGATGGCCCTAACCAGTCCCTCACCTGCTCTTTAGGCAGCTCCTGTAATCCACAAGTGCAATTTTCAATGTCAACAAATGCCCTTTAAAAATATCATTGTCTCTTCTCATTACTTCTCTATTTCAATCACCTTCTAACATTGCTAACATTCCAGATAAACAGCTAAGCCTTAAAACTTAGTTACACAGGATATAAATTAGCATACAGGCACCTGAAAGCTCAAAATATTGATGTAAAATACCTGATTTCTTTTAGAACTGCAGAAGACAGATTTCTGTACCCAGCCATGACAATTCACAAACCATCCTACAACAGAAGTCTGAACTTTAAGCCTCACTCTGTCACTATCCACCCTCAAAGCCTGCACATTTCTTGTTAATTTCTCCAAGAAACCTACAGCATGTTCCAGCATTCCTACTGCCTGCCCAGATTTCCAAATCTTGTTTGTCCATTCTGCACATACAGTTGCCTCACCAACTCCAATGGCTCGTTCCTTGAGCAAATCCCAAACAGAGAATCTGAACAAAACTAAAAGCTAACCACAACCTACAGTCCTCTTTGAGATCCCCTTCAGACCCAAATCACCACTGGTAGCAATCCAGAGAAGCAATTTGACAATTCCCATGAAAAATACACCCTGAGGCAGTCCACACTGGAAACCAAGCACAACTGTGGTCTATCAAACAGTCCCTGAATTTCACATTATGGACTGTTTCCAAATTAAGAATTAAGCCCTGTGAGTGGAAAAAATTATCTAGAGCACATATGTAGACCTTTTGCACATGACAAAGTTTAAAAATTGAAGAAAAAGTGCAAGCCAGATCATCAGGTGAAACTTGAGTAGTAAAACCAACAGCCATTCATCTCCTGGCTAACTGCTACCAAAAGTACTCTCAGTTATTTGAGCACTACCATTCAACTCATGGAATCCAAGTCATTCACAACAATTCAGTATCTTTAAGAAAAAAGCAGTCAATGGAATCATCAAGAACACACAACAGTGACAAAAATACCCAACGTTTTCCTTTTCCACAAATAGCACAGCACTAACTTCAGATGATACTTCCTATTTTACATTATCTTTTCCAATACTCCTTTTTTGATGTCAAAAGGAACAGTTTAGGACCCATTCCTTCAGCCTTATTAGCACTACCAGGGTACTGTGAGCAAGTAAACCACAGTAGGATGGAACAACTGAGCAAATTTCAAGTTGTGTGAGGTAAGTTAACCTTGTCAGCAGGAAGAGCTGCCAGACACAAGACAAGGAGACTGACAGGGGACAGAGAAAAAAGAGGAGGAAAGGTAAAACCACAAGTTTAATGACACCATAAACCAACAGAATGAACTTGTATTTTGTTAGTCTGAGAACAGTTTTCAATTCTACACAAAATCCATCCAATCAAAGTTCCACAATCTAAGACACAGAGAACTTTGTGTACAACCAGACCCAGGCACTAATTACAGAAGAAGCAGTTAAAAAAAAATTAAAACCCACAAAACAACAACAAAAAATCTCCATAAATACTATTACCAATAAAGGACATCTTCACCAAAATTACAACATCATATAATCCAAATACACTTGGAAAATTCACAAGCAAATTATTTAGTTTAAAAGTTATGTAAGGACCACACAAAAACATCCTTATAAAAACATCATCACTTCCCAACCTAGAAACACACCACAGAAATCCTGACTGTATCACATCTGCTTGAGGGTTACTGAAAGAAAAACAGAGGAGTTTATGATATCCTCCCCCTTGGTGAACAATTACAGAGATCTTCTGAGCTAATGTTCTCTTTCAGATTTTAAAATTCACAGCTATCAGTGTACATCCTGTGTCATGATCTTACCAAAGCACAATTCAGCTGCATTCTCCTGAGAAATGAGACTGTGGTGCCAGCAAGAATAATTTTACAGGCAGATATTCTCAATTTCCCTTTTTTTGTGTTACAGCTGAGAAAATAAATTTCTTTATTATGAAGAAACAGGCTTCAACTTCAATTTTGTCTTAATTATTCCTATCTACCATGTCCAAGATACTGGGACAGAAAGGGCAATTGAAGCACACATTCTCTGTATTGTCCCATGAAAACAAAGCTGATCCAGTTCCAGATTCAGCTGACTAGGAAATTATGAGTTTCTGAAATCTGTCTGATACCAAACAACAACCTGAATTATGCCTTCACCATACTCCTTACATTAAGAACAACAGAGAACTGAACCACTCTGGACACTTGGTAGAAACACAGATATAAAATGGGTATAATTGAAGCCAATTAATCAATAATTTAAAAATCCTGTGCCTTCTAAGAACACTCCAACCAAGCATGACTTTAATGTATGGGTTTGGAGGGTTTCTTCAGTTTGTTAAGGTAATTCTTAAAACACATTCAGTAGGCAGTGAGTAGCAGTGATAATTTAAGAGTTTTTTAAGTAAGTAAATGAAATACTGTGACAAGGAACTACCAAACTCCTTCACATACATAGCAAAGCTGTCTACTTAGTTTTAGAAGTCTCACACTTCATCCTTAGTATTATTAAATCTCTAAGTGGTCTTCAACACTGTAAAATAGGAATTTCAGCCAGACTCAATGTAAAATCAGCCAGATTAGTTTATCAGATTGAAACAGCTACTGTTTTTTCAGCACTTCACAAGATGATGAGCACTTATTCCACTCCTACACTTAGAAACAGCCAAAGGCACCAAGAAAGTCTAAAAAACTGACCATCTGCAATTTGCTACTGCAGAAGGCTAAAATCAATCAAAAATTAACTCTCCAGCACCTGAAAGAAGCTGCTCATACTTGTTTTTACCAGACAGACACAACTCAAGCTCCAACGTACCAAACAGGCGGCTTTGTCTTTTCCTGTACATGAGTACCACAAATTCCAGTGCAATAAAATAATAGACTTGCACATGCAGCAAAGTCTGAGTGCAAATCACTGAACTGGGAATGGATCCCAACACCAGTGCACCACAAACACCACAAGTGAACAGCCACTCAAGTGCAAAGGAGTAACAAGTGAGATACTTGAAGAGCTGTAGTTCTGGGAAGCAGAGACGTACATACACAGAAGCATATTTTAACATCAAATGATGCACATAAGCAATCTGGAGTAGGTATTAGTTGAGTTACTAATTTTCAGCTCCCTGTGCTTAATGAAAGCACAACTACACCACATTGTCAGCAGCTGGGTAAACTTTCAAGTTCTACATTTGCAGCTAAGTTCTCCAAAAAGAAAAAAGACTTCAAAAGAAGTCCTTAAAGTCTTTTTAAGCATGAGACTTTTAAGCCCTGTTTTCCCAAGCAATGGGAAAATAAAATAAAATAAAATAAAAGCATTAGTTTTCCCACTAATGAAGAAAAGCAAGTTCTCTGCAAACTTAGCCAGACTAAATAGGTTTTATTTCTTTTTATTTTAAGTACTCCTGAGCTAAGTATGTAATTAAAGAATCAAGTAGCGAGTTCAAGCCTACTTAAATAAATGTATTCTTTTATATACTGGGGGAGAAGGGATGCAATACTAAAACCTATCATGAATTGTGAGCCAGCAGAAACAGGGATTGCAATTTTACCTGCAGTACACAAGATCTTACCTCAACCGTTTCAACTGTCCACTCATCTACCTGTTCCTTCTCACTACTGCTGAACTGAGTCTCTGCCATGAATTGTCTGTTTACATACTAAAATAAAAATAAGAAAGGGTATGAAAGTAAAAGTAAGCGGCATTGAAGGTATACAAAATGAGAGTGTTTCAGCGAATAATACCTCAGTTGATTCAACTTCAGTTGGCTCAGTAAATTCTTCTGCCGGATCGGGTTCTGGAAGAAAAAGAAATAAACCATTTATGTGGGAAAAAAACAAATTTAAAAACCCAAAACAGCAATTATAAAGACCTTAACCACCCTCATGTTATAGACCTAGAAGATACAAAGTTAGATGAGAAAATCTCGTGTCTCAGAATAAAGAAGAAATGTCATGGGTGTTAACAGAGCATTAGTAATAACAAATATTCTCAGAGCTTTGAATTTAAAAGAAAAAAAACCATTAAATTCTCACTAGTGAGAGTTATGTTCAGCTATGCCTTCTCTACAAAAGGGAAAAATGTCCTGAGCTGTCTTAAAATTGGATACAACATTCCCAAGTTTCTTAAGTATGTAATTACACTGTCTGCTTCAGAAACTGCTCCCTTCTAGCTCAGCTTAAACTGGTGGGAACCAATGGAAAATGGGAAAAGCCTCAGGCAGCCAGAACTTTCATCTTGGATGGTTTCACTGCTAGAGATGAACACTGCATTTGCAATTTAATCACTCTGAGGACTGCAGAGACAGGACAGAACAACACAAACGTGTCAGTCACAGAGCATCTTCCCCTTCTCACCAGCCTCTGCTGCAGTATCTTCTACTGCAGGTGCAGGTGCTGCCTCCTCTTCCTCACACAGCCCATTCTGGTGGTTGTGGGTGCTGTCAAAGTAACTGGTCTGAAGAATCCGTTCAACAATCTCCTT
>VYZP01065543.1:52318-97187 GCA_013400635.1 Hypocryptadius cinnamomeus | reverse complement strand
AAAAATTACAACCAAGTTTGAAAGCAGAGCACCAGTCTGGTACTCCTGCATTCACTGGCTTGTTTTAGCAGTCAGCTGACCAGAGAAACACTTCAGAACAGACTTATCCAGAAAAGGACTTTCTCCACTATTAACATTCCATAAACACAGATGGGAAAATAGAGAAACAAGTTGGCTTAGTCCTAAAAATTAATTTACAGCCACAGCCAATGTAGAAAGCAGTTTATAACACAAGGATGCTGCTGCCCTACAAATTATCCCAGCCTGTTCACAAGCTAACTATGCTCCTTAGAGCAGTCAGCTGTATTAACATCCACTACTCAACCAATCCCTTCAATGCTGCTGCTCTTTCCACAACTCCCAAATTTTTACAATTTAATTCTTGATTACAGTATTATTCTGCATCCTTGATAAAACAGCAACCCAAAAGATTACCTATTTCATAGTATCCAGTTAATCTACCCTTTACAAAAATAATATTGTCCCATAATGTAGTTTCAGATTGTATTACCAAGAAATGAAAACCCTATGAAATCCATTTAAGAAAATGTTACCAATGGCAGCAAGTGACCATCTTTAATGTTGCATGACAGACCTGGTTCTGTGATCACTATTTTCAACACCTGTGTTGTGTCAGAAAATTACATTATTCTTATTTCCATGCATCAGAAATTCTTCAGAAAACCTGACATCAGCTAATATAAAAAAAATAGAAGAAAAAAGTCAAACACAGAAGAAATCAAGAGCAATTCATCCCTGTAAACAGAGGTGACTATTGCCTCAGTGGAAGAGTTTAAAGTGTTTGGATAACCCACATGGCAATGCTTCATCTTTACTTACATCTTGGCTCAGAGCCATAAAACTTCTCTGCAGTTCCTTAGCAAATTCCAGGTTATTTGTCACTTCCTGGTATTTTGACACCGCATCCTTAAAAAAAATCCAGAAAGACCACAAATGTAAACCATCAGCAACAAAACTGAATATATACTTCCAACAAATAAATTCCCACATTTTTGAGTTCTGAAGGGAGACACACGATCCCTGAATGGGACTGCAACTACGTTAAGGCAAATTTAGATTTTCACTGGCCCAGATATCAAAGACTTGTGTATGTCCTTGGGGCCTCCAGTTTCTTTAGATATGCTAAACATACATAGAAATATGCCTTTATGTGCTCACATGGATGATGGACTGGTTTCATGTTTGGCTGCAGCCAGTTCCTGACAAAAACTAACAAACAACTAGGAGAATGGGGGAGAAGAACAATCTGGCAACTCAGAACTGCTCAAGAGTTTGAGAATTAATGCATTGTTATCTCCAGTCAGAGCCAAAATCAGAATATACAGAGCATAATGTCCCCTTCTCCAGAAATCTTTGTTTTTGCTCTCTTCTTAAACCTCATACTCTGATCTGCACCAAAGCAAACCAAATTCCTCAACCCATTTGGTATTATTGAGAAATTATATCAAATCAGAATCAAATCAGGGGGATATGGCTGAGACATTTACATTCCTGCTGTGACAAAATAATGCATTTCTCCAAACTAACATTTATTTTTATCAAGCCTGGTAGTCAGGCTTCATAAAAAACATCAGATTCCATCCTCAACATGATGTCAGCTCTCTATCATGGTTTATCTTCACAACAGGCCATTACAAAATAAAAATACACAGATCTCTGATATTTCAGTTCTCAGCTGGCACAGAACCACCAAAATGAAGATGAAATCATCCAAGGGACCAAGGGAAGCAGCTCATTCTTTTAAGTGTCAACAGCTGCAATAGTTGGAGGTTACATTTTTGTCCCTTCACTTTCTCAGTGTTAAAAATCATCCATAAAACACTGTTGATCCTAGATTGGGAAGATGAATTGTTAAGGATTCAACTGCACATAAGACTGAGCATCTGGTAATTTCTTGAAGTATCAACGTGCATGTTTGCACCATACAACTGAATTTAAATTGATACTTGCTTTTTATTTACAACTGCAAAACTGCTGCTGAATCAAGCTCTGCAATAACCTACTTTAAGAACCAGCCCCAAAAAGGAGAGAGGCAGGGAAAACTCCTCACGACAAAGATAAAGCAATTTAACAGAGATCTGAATAGGATTTTTTTGGTTCTTTTTACCAGTTGATCTTGATTCAGACGTTCTCCCTTGTTCATTCGTTCCTGGTAATCATCAAGTTTGCTCTGAAACAAAAGAAAAATGCTGTTATGAAGAGGCAAAAATCAGTTTAAAGCTTTTTTCTACTTGTGCTAACAAAATGATGCACTGTAATATCACACTACACAGACTGTACCATGTTACACAAGCACATAACTGTCCTGTAGAAAGTGTACATGACAAAAAGCTGTCTTCTGGGTTAAAACGTAAATATTTCCCCAAGAGGTAAATATTTTTATCTTGTTTATTTGCCTATTACAATGTCTTCATGGCTAGCTGGAATTTCCAAGGAAATTCACATTCCTCCTAAGGGGACAAGCACTCTCAATGCACATGTCCTTCAGTCCCAACACCAGACAGCTGAACTGAGGGCTGAAGTAGAGCTTATCACCACTTTATCACTACAATACCAAAAATGTGACCCCCACTGTCAATGCTATTAAGATTCAGAACTGTAATTCTCTGTAGCTCCATCACTTAAGATAGTTGTAAAGAATTTTAAACAGTTTCTAATCCTCTGTGCAAGAATGCCCACCAACACAATTCATATTAATAGCTCTAAAATAGTTTTTGTTCAAGAGCATTAGGATTTTTTTTCCACAGGAAGAAACTGAAAAAAGAATCATTAGGCTACTTTTCAGCAGGATCAGTTTTCTCATCTGCTTAAAAAGAAACCACACAGAAGAGTGGCATCAGGCAGAATCAGGTAAAACTCCTGTGTGCCCCAGTGACAGATTCTACAGGCTAACTACAAAGGCTCTTCAAAAGGAAGCAAAGCCTCTAAGGATAACACACCTAATTACTACGCTGTTTTCACCATTTCTGTATTATCACAAATTACTGCATTTTGAAGGAAATTTGCCATGATCTAATTTTAAAAGTTATTAAAACAAATCCTTAACAATTACCTTCCCAATTTAGGATAACAAAACAGGAGAAGCAGGAGAAGACTTAATATTGAATGTCAAAGAATGAAAACCCTGATGCCACCACGGTCTCAGAGTTTACATTTGCACTGAGTGACACTTTGTTTGGTTGCTGTTGCTCTTCATTTCAGACTTCTCAGTTAAAATACTTTACTGGTATTTTTCTAGTTAATTCAACTTCTATGCTCAGTCTCAGACTTTTGGAAAGATCAAAGTTTATCAAACGTTTGGAAAGAACAGTTTATCAAGCAAGCTCCTCTTCCAAAGTATTTGATGCCCATCATTATTTCCTGAAACCCTATCCTACCCTTATGAGGCTTGGTCCTTTTGATGTCATTTTTGCTGCTGGATCTCTTTAAGTCCTCCAGGTCAGATAGAACATTTAACTACTTCACCTTCCAGTGTATCAGAGCCAGCAATGGCCTAGGCAAAGTCAAAGCAAGAACTTGCAGAGCTCCAAAAATACATTACTGGGAGTTTCATGCTGGGGACAGAAACTACATGGTAACAGTTGTTAAATGCAGCAGCCACAGCTCATAACAGATCAAAAAAGCAGCCCTGGAGAGCATTTGGCACACTACAAATCTATCTCAACAGGAAGTAAGGTCAGGTTACTCTTCTCCATCCTGATCTCAGAGCAGATGATGACATGCTTGGACAATCACAGGACAGTCTCTTGATTTGGGAGAGTGTGGCTGAGCTGTGTAGGCAAAAGGGAGGTAAAAGAACTGAACCACTGCAGTGCCCCAGTGCAAAGCCAGACCAACCCACAACTCTGATGGCTGAAATCCTAAAGCAAAGGGGCTTTGCAGACAAGCAAATTTCAAAGGAAGTTCCTACTTGTTCAAGTCACCAGCTCCCCTGCTGCATATTTTAACTCCCTTGGTCACCATGATGCAACTGTTTGTGAGGCTGCTCAGTAAACAGACGGCAAACAAGAGCCAGCTTGAACAGGGTCTACAAAAATGCACTAAAACAAATTCTGTGATCCAGTTTCCAACACAAACCCATAAACAACAACAGTAACACAAAACGGGTGGAACGCTGTATTCCAGAACACTACTTTGTTTGATTTTGTTGAAAAAAACAACATATATTGCAAAATTACACTGTGAAACACAGAATCCATTTTGGTGGCTGAGGGCATAAGGGAGGGAAGAGGCAAAAATACCCTAAATAACTACAATTTTTTCTGTATACTTTTTCCATGCATGGTTGGTCCTTTCAGATTAAGCTATTGCAGTAACATACTGAACAATGCACAAGGTTTTTCTTGAATGGTCAAATACTCTTAGGTCTAATGTAAATGCTTTATTTTTATTCAACTAAAAAGCCAAGGGTAATATGTCTCTTTCTGTTGGAATAGAAGAAAAGTTACTTGTCTTCACATTTACTTCTTACAAAATATTCTTGTTGGGAAGGTAAAAGCAGAGGAAGGAAAGCCCTGTCAGCTGCAATGCAGAGGACAAGCCAATGTGCATTTAGTTAAATGTTACCACAAAGATTCTGACTGCCAAGTAAGCATTTTTCTATCATTGCAAAGACACTTTTAAGATCCAAAGCTGCATTACACAGAAATATTAAGTAAAATGCCTTCCTTTTTAATCTGCACTGTCAACTAACAGCAATCCAAGAGCAGCATTAGAGTTGTAAAACAACTGCAGTGAAATTCCTGCTCAGGAATCTACTGCAGTGCCTGCAAGAGGGGAAGACTCTGTTCATCTCACCCCTCCTTACACAACTTCACCCTCACTCCTCAGACAGAGATCTCTGAGCATGAGAACCAAACCAGCAGGAAAAAAAAAAACAAAAACCAGTGGCAAAGTGAGCCCACGAATTGTGTATTGAACAGCTCATGAGTCAGCAGCTCCCAGTTCTGCAGGCAGCAAGTCACTCTGCTTCAGCTTTTTCCACTGAGATACCTGGAGTATTTTGGAGTTTCCTGGGGAAAAAGCACCACTAACAGGCTCTTGGGACTGTGGTGCTCATTGCTGGATTTTACTTTAATAGGAATCCAAAATTGAGTTTCTTTATTGCACTAATATACAGTTCTCTTCACTTCCTCTGAATTGTCTCAAAAACATCATCCTGAAGTGGAAACAAAAACTGCAGTTACCTGGCATTACCCTCCAAACCTACCCTGGTTTTAGAAATGCCTGACCACTGAGCCACCACTTCCAGTGCTGTGCTGCAAACTGGATCACTGGAATCATCAGATTAAAAATAACCCTTAAAAAAGGGGGTCAGGAGCAGGAGGGAGGTTCTATATTTAACCAGATAATTTCAATGCTATGGTTCTACCAATTACAGCAGCACAAGTGTGCACAACAAGCTGCAAGGTGACAAGGTAACCTCTGCCAACAGCTGGAATAAATCTTTAGTAATTCAAACTCTGCCACAAGGTAAGAAAATATGGAAAGGACATTCCAAGTTTGTCTCCTAAGGTATCTCAAAAACTGAATTAATGTTTTTAAGATAATCCAAAATTTAAAATAGCTGTGTAATACAGTTTGCATTGAAGCCAAATAAATGCCAAGTTAAAAATTAGAAGTTTGTTAACCTGTTTTACATGTCTGCATTGTAATTTTTCTGCCCTCCACTACCACCTCCACACTTACTCACTTATTCATGGCTTTGCAGCTGAACTGCCCATAAATGACAAAAAACCCCACAAACCAGAACCAGTCTTCTATTTTCTCAAAAAAAAACCAAGAAAAAAAAAATCAAAAAGGTAAAAACACGGAGGAAGTTCAGAACCTCGCAAAACCCACCAGTTCTGAGAAGGTATTTCACTCCTGAGCTGGAATCAGGAAGATGGAAGGATACAGTAACACCAATACTCCAGAACACAAAACATTTACAGGTCTTCTGCTTAAAATGAATTGATTTTTTGAGTAACAGTAGTAGATATTCTGGTGGGAGGGTTTTCCCCCACAGTCTGGGAAGTTTGATGGTTTAGAAAAAATATCTGCATAATGTATTAGTTTTTAAACAAAGGACAAGGACACATCAATTCTGAGACTGCAGCTTCATCATCAGTTAACCTCAGAGGCAGAAAAAGCTTATTCAGTAACCAGAATTAAGTCATAGAAGAGTGGAACCCCAAGTTTTGGTGACTGCAGAGATGTTCTTTCCAAATCACCACCATACAGGATTTCCTACAGAAATACTCTGAATTTTCAGGGAAGTTGGCTACACTGTAGGAGACATGGATTTTGCTCTACAGATAATTTTTGTTCCAAAAAGTTACTTTCACAAATAAATTCTAGAGCACAAATGTGTCTCTCCCAACACAATCTGCATGTCTTTTTCTTCAAACAAAAACCATGATCCAAACCCCAAAGCAGCATCTGAAAAACTGAAACTAGAAGATGTTTCACAGCTCCTTGGACTCATCATGCATCCAGTTAACTGACCTCACTGTGAGACAATCCCTATTCTACAATAACCAGTTAAAACCAAAACAGAGCAGCCTGGAACCTCAAAGCACCAACCACCACAAGATTTCACAGACAAACTGTTTGTGTTTTCAGACCTGAAGCTTGATATCCAAAATTCCTACTAAGAGAGGTTTCAAAGAAAGATTCAGGCTTATAATACACTGTCTGAAATGAATATTACCATTTGTTCCATGTTAAATCTCCAAAGATTAATTTCAAACCAAACCTCCCCAGGAGAGGTTCTGGAGCCACTCACAAGGCTGAACACCAAAGTGGCCCAAATCATGGACAAAAGCATTGAGAGAGCTGCTACCAATGGGCAGCTTCAAACTTCCTGCTACCAGAATGGAAAACTGACACCAGCTTTTACTACAGGTTCCTGTTTCCCATGGGAAATCCAACATTTTACTGAACCAAGTCACATCAACTTCAAATGTTCACCTGCTGTTCTCTGAGAGTTCTTGTGTAGCAAGCACAGCAGCACCTGTGAGCTGCTCATTCTGCACCCCAGCCAGGGTTACACTCAGCAGGAAACTCAGACAAGCTGATAAAGTGACAGCAGCTCCAGTTACCAGGCACAGGCAATATGTGCCATCTTTCCAACTCCAGACACCAAGCTCACGTCAAGCTTTAAGCTCACATGTTACTCTGTGAACATCTGCCCATCCCCTATTCCATGTGTTAGCAAATTAATTATTTTGCCCCTTTGGCAGAACATTTGTTTGATGAACTGTTCTTACATGGCTCATGCCCTATTACACAAGATGAAAGCAAAAACAACTGGGTTTTTTTCATTCAGCCCTGAAACAAAACCAGAGTTTGATCTATATTCAATTGGCTTAAAATTTGGAAAGGATTTTCTTCTCTAAAAACAAAAACCAGAAGAGCCAGGGAGAAGGAGAAATTGAAGGTGAAATATTTTCTCCTAGGGAACGTGGACAGGTGGCAGGATTCTAACCCCAGACACCTGACAAACACCTGGAGGAGTCCAGGCAACTTTCAGATTAACTAAGCTTGTCAACATAAACTTGAGCTGCACATCTGAAGGTCCTGGAGAGACAATACCCCTTCAATTACCCCCTTCCATGCACACACAAATATCTTGTCATCTAAGAACAGAGGATAGCATTCCTATCTTTTCCAAATACAAAGAGATGAGTGGAACACAGATATTTTCAGGCCATGTTTTCACATCCATTTCTGAACAGCAATTCAATTTATACCGGTCCCTTTTAACAGAAGAAATATTCATTCTTTCAAATGAAGTCACATTTAGGAAAAGAAAATGAAAGTGTAACTAATAATCTAGTGGGTTTAGTTTATACAGAAACACTCAAACTAGTATAGACCGAAGTTATAAGTATTATTTCAATTTGTATTTTGGTAGTCACATTATTTCATCCTTTGCGTCTACAGGTAAGCATGACAAACTTCACCCCAAAAATTCAAATTTCTTTATGAAGAGTGACCTTTCCTCTACTTAAAGCTGCACACTCCTTTTATTTAAAACCTAAGATGGTACTTCTTCCAGAGCAGTAATTTTTCATCCTTCAGAAATGTGTGTCTAAGTATTTATTTGTGTTCATTCTGTGACACAAAGCTCTGAAAATCATCTCTACTGGCCTTCGTTAGCAGCTGCTGACAAAGAAAGGATTAACTGTCCAACTGAGCACAAGTTCCCAGTGAGATTTACTGCATTTCTCACCCACTCCTGTCTGTGCAGTTTCCAGAACAATTTTACTTTCTGGATGGTTAAAAAAATTAAAAATATATTCTTGTCCAAAGATGCAATATATAAGGAAATCCTGATGTGTACACGCTTTGTTTTAAGACACAAAGCACGTACTGCTCTCTTTACTAAAGGGTATTATTTACTACAGAACCCTTGGTTCCCCCACCAAGGGAGAGGCTCAAGCCCACAAATGAGCTCCTCTGCTTTAATACACCAAAACTCATTTCTCTCATGACTTCTGAAGTACTTATGAGTCCTTCTTCAGGAAGTTGCAGAACTTCAGCCCATTAAGACTTAGGAATCTTTGAACTTTAATTCATCAGTGAGAGACAACACAGAGATTTTCCTTTTTAAGCCCCAGTCCTTGCCTGTTCCTTAAGCCCACATTGCCCAGCACAGAGCATGCAAAAAAATAAATGCTTTCAGTAATTCCATGGAATATCTTCCAACAAAAGCCATGTCCAGAAAAAAAAAAGGCATTTTGTCCCCTCTACTCACTTGGTAAACACTATAACTCCACTCAAATAGAATGGAATGGCTAAAGCAAGTGTAAATTATTTAAAGGTAAATAAAAACACTGCTCCCAAGGACCCTCACACCAGTAACACTGTGCTTTATCCTCTTGATTACTCCCGAGTACAGAACAGGTCAGAATGTTCACTTGCTAATTTTGGTTTCTAAAACACATGGTTTTAACATAATAAAAAATATTTTCAGAGGATTTTTGTGTATGTTGGGTACAAGAGTTAATTTTCAAACATTTTTTTTTAAAATTGGAACAACTAGAGACAGAAAGATCTGCTCTCTTTCTCGAGTTGAGGACCAGTATTGGTTGCACAGATATTCCTGTGTACTAATGCCACGTTTAAGACAGACATTTTGTCCTCTCTACATACAACACACACGGAGGAAAAGCTCCTCTGATTCCAAAACTTACCTAAGATGTCCTGGCTTGCTGCTTTTTGCCATGTCATTTCTAAAAACCAGGAAAATCCCACACCCAGTTTTGAAGTGGGAAGCTACACTGTACACAGTGTATTTATACAGTGTATTATTGATACACAGTGTATTATTTATAGGTAAAGCACAGCTTCTCTCCTTTACAACCCACCTGTACAGACTAATTTACTGGGAATAATTCCACCTTATACAATATGGAACACTATGAAAAACATCAAAAGTGACAGTTAAAAAAATTAACAGAACAGTTACTGTGCTTATTCATTTCTAAAAATAATAAGAGATTTAGGGTTCTGGCACAAATATAAAATTATTTTTTTGAAATTTTAGCTTGGCACGGTAGCGTTTTGAGGCAAGTCTTGAGGCTATGTATTAGTTCTTTTTCTGATGGACACCTCATGCTCTGGAGGTTGTAAAGCCCTGCGAAGCTCATTTAATCTGCCACCACCCAGAGAGTGCAAAACGCGCCGCGAGTAACCACGACAGCCTTTTCCTCTTGTGCCACAACTCGAACCGTCCGAGCACCAGGGATTGAGTAGCCGCTCTTTCTAAAAATAACCCGTGAAAGGCCGCTTCCAGCCGGGCTCAGGCTCCCAAAGAGTTGAGCTTAGGGCGATGGAAAGCGAGCGGTGACACTGGGGCGGGGTGGGGTGGCCCCGGCTTTGTGCGGGCGGCACAATGAGCTCCGCCGGGGAGGCCGGGCCGCCGCCATGTTACAGCTCCGCGTCCATGTGCCCGGCACCGGGGGCACCGCAGCCTCTGCCCGCCCGCTCCGCGGGCCAGGGGCACCGGGTGCGCTCCGGCCGCCGCACGGAGCGGGGATGTGGGGAGCAGATTCCCGGGCTGGAGCGGCTGGGAAAGGCCCCGCCGCGGGGAACAAAAGGCGGAAGGAGGGGGAAGGGAGCGGCGCCGCCGAGGGGGCTCCGGGCAGCGGGGGCGAAGGGGGGTCGGCAGCCGCGACCCCTCCGGGCTCTGCTCCGCGAGCCGGGGGGGAAACCGGGCTGGGTCCCGGAGCGACGGGAGGGCGGCCGGGGATGAGGCAGGGGGACCCCGGGAGGGGAAAGGGGACAGGCCAGGGGAGCGGCGCTCGCCCTTCTGGAACCTTCTAGCAGGCGGCCTCTGGGGGCCACGCCGGGAACAACCCGGGAAGGCTCGGCGGAGGGCCCGGCACAAGGGAGCGGAAGGGAAACAGGCCGGACCAGCTCGGGGGCAGGGGCGGCCGGAAGGCGGGGGACAAGACGGGTGGGCACCCGGGGTGGGCTGGGGGATCTGAGAGGACGTGGGGATCACCTTCTTCTTCTCCAGGTTGCGCAGCTTCTTGTCGATCCCCCCCAGGATCTGCTTCATGGCCTCGGTCTGCACCGTGGTGATGTTCACACCCGCCGCCGCCTGCGGGGCCGCCGCCGCCGGGGCAGCCTCGCTGCCCGGTCCCGCTTTGCCGGTGCTGCTGCCGGTGGTGCTGCTCGCCATGGTGCTGTTGGTAGCCGAGGGCATCTCTGTNAACGCCTGAGCCCGCGGCGGCGCTGCCCGCGCGGGGGAGGCGCGGCGCGGCGGGTCCTTCAGGCGCGCGGCGGGCGGCCGAGCGCCAGACACAATAGGGGGGAGTCCCTCAGAGGCTCCCGGGCCGCCCGCCTCCCGTTCCCGGCACAAACGGGCTCCAAAGCGCCTTTCTGTGCCCTGCGGCGAGTCCCCAAACCGTGCGAGCGCTGTAACGGAGCACTAATAGACGCAGCTCAGTCGCCGGAAACAGTTGCTTCATCTGTCTGTTAGGCTGGGATTTGCGTCTCCAGATATATCCCTGTATATCCCTACGATCCCCACGTAACGTGCTGGATTTTTGTCCTACACGTTTCAGTCACCAAAAGCTGCCAGCACTCAGTAAACCTTTACTTCTATACTAATAATTTATTCTTTTAATATTATTATTTCAGTGTTAATAAATAAAATACAACATCGGTGTTTCTGTGAGGCAAAGGGAATTTTGGGATGAGTGCTCCAGCTGCTTAGTGGGGCACAGCTGGAAAATGAAATGTCACTGCCTTCAGAAGGCTGGGAGCTAAACGGGAAAGGATTTGGTATTTATTGAGTTGTCTTGGAGTTAATGGGTGCAAAACTTTGGGAATAGAAATCCCTGAAAGTACAGTTCACAGTATTTGCACATGGACATTGGAAATTTTGGTTATAATAAGCACTTTAAGACTGTATTTGTACCCTTGTTTATTAAAGTGTTGGTTTTTTTCCTCTGATGTATTTATTCGTGGACCCACACAATGAATGACATTGAAAAGAAGGAAAAAGTCCAGTTCCTTGAACAACTGGGCCAACCTGATGGTTCCCATCACCAGAACGGAGATGTCTCATGGCCCTTCCTCACCAAATCCTTGTCCTTGTTTCCATCCTGCTTCTTGCTCCCCAGGAGTTAATTCAAGCTGATAATCCAGCAAGGAACTGGATACTCGATGGGCAGATTTCCCCCCTCCATTCCATCTGTAAATATTGCTCCTTATGCTGCTGCTTTTCATGTATCTCTGCATTTTCTGGAGCAGCTCAATGCTTTGTCATTTTGTATTAGATATTTGCTTTACAAATCACTTTGTTTTGCATAACAGGTTATAAGACATGTAATAAATCACCCAGCCCAATTATTTCAGTTGAATAAATGAGGTGTAAAATAAAATCTTCAATTGTTGAAAATCCTTTTCATTGTTCCCCAAAAAGATTTGGGTAATACCACTGTATTTTCTTAATTCCATTGTATCTACAAGATTTAATTTCTATGGATTTACTTCTCTAAGCCCCATACATGGGGGTTGAAATGACCTTTTTTCCCCAAGCAAAATGCAGTTGACAGTTTTTCTGCCAACATGTGAAGCACTTGAGGCTTTTTGACCACAAAATACAATGGTTTAAAATAATATAGAATTGTCTCATCCATTCCTATTCATTTTTCCTTTTCCCTCACATTGCCATTACAATTCTCTATAAGTTCTGGGCACAGCTTAGGCAAATTTTTCAGCCCAGCTCTGATAGAGTTTGTACTCAAAAGCTTTTGAGGTGTTTATTCTTCATGGAGAAGTGAAACACGAGGTAGCAAATGTTCATGGTCTCAGAAATAAGGGAAGTTAAAAGGCTGCTCTTGAGAGCAGCTATTGCATGAGATCACGCAGTCAATCTCAGCTCCTGAAATATTTCTTGCTACTTAATGTGCTCATCATTTCAGGCAGGTCTTGCAGGGAATTACTGATCTGCCCCTTTCCCACCATTCCTGTAGAAACAGCGACCACAAATCCCTCATCCTTCTGTGCCAACAGCATTGATCACCAGCGCCTGGCAGTGGAAAACCCTGCAGAATTCCCAGTAAGAGCTGAGACCTTTGCTTGGAGGAAGTGTTGCTGAGCTGTGGGTAAACTCCATCCTGGCAGCTTCCAGCATGACGAGCTTGTAATCAGCATTTCCATTTCTCAGAGATAAGTATCCCTGCATTTCGTGTTTGGGAGCTTCGTAAAATGAAGGTCAGCTCTGGAGCTGCTGGGTTTGGAGTCATGCCTGTTCAGTCCCCAGGGAAAGGCCTGAGAGGAGAGGAAGTCCCCCCAGCAGAAGCACTTCCACCAATGTGAACCTTTAGAACACAGAACTGCTCAAGATGAGGGAAGTCACATTCCCGACCCTTCCCATTTCAGATTTCTTCCCTTTTGCCCTCTTTGCTCCCCTTTGCTCGGGGACTTTTGACCAAGGCAAGCCTTGCCACTCCCTCTGGGGAAAATCCTCCAGGAAAGTACTACTAGTTCTCTACCCCCTTGTCCTGTCTCCAAGTGGAAAAGGAAAAATTACACCTTTCCCCCCCCGCCCCCCCCATGCCCTAAAAACTATTTCCAAGCAAAAGCAATGTCTGAGACTGTGGGAAAAGGATTTGTAAAGAATTCTCAAAACCTGACAGAAAGCTCAGTCAGTCTTGTACATCTGTATACAAAGACTAAGATAAAGTGTGCTAACTTAAGAAAGCCATAGAATAGAGATGACATTGTTAAGAGAGAAATTAAACTAAAACCAAGTTTCAACAAGTTTCAAGATATAGCCTTACAAAAAGACTAGATATTTTAAAGAATTAGAACTGTGAAAAATGCATTGCAGCAAGACCATGTGGAGAAAAAAAATAGGTGATTAGTGTTAGAAGTAATAGTGACATTGTGTAGCAAAAACTAATAAGCTGAAAAACATTTATAAAGAATTGTAACCAATAAATAAATTAGCTTTTGACAGAATAATGTTAAGTTTTACATCTCTTGTGTCTCACTATTCATTGAGATGATAATAGAACAAAATCTTTTTAAATGCCTCTCCATTGCCTCATCTCTGTAAAAACTAAGAAAACCAACACCAGGTTAGCGCCTGGTGAGCCCCAGGGATGAGTTGTGTCTCCCTGCAGCTCTGCCAGGCTCTGACCCTTCCTGCAGGTAATCAAAGCACACAAACAGAGATGTGCTCCTGTCTTCCCAAACCTGGCATCCCATCCCTGTCTCCTTCCATCTTCTGGTTCCCCATTTGTCCAAAGCTCACCAGCTTTCCCACTCTGCTGATCTGTTCCCAACTTCCCCAAACCAGGAACTCTGGCCCACTCAGTGCTCTCTCCTTAATCACCACATCTACTCCCTGGTCATACTCAGAATTATCCTGAACTACATAATGAAATTAACATAATTAATAACTTCCATTTTTTTCTATGCTGGGTTGTTTGGTGTTTGTTTGTTTTAAATAGGCTCCATAAGAATAAAATGAAATTTCCTTCCTGCACGTTATCACAGGCCTATTCATCAAGCAGTTCCCTGCCTGAGCTCATGGAATGTTATGGGATTTCAGCATTGCCAGTGTTCTGTTGGGTTCTAGAGATAACCACAGCTTAAGTTGAAAAGCAGATCCCATTCCACCTCTGGAGCACAGAAAATGGAAAGGACCAACCTCAGTTTCCAGTTCCCGGATTTGTTATGCAGGGATTATGGTTGTTAGGTTTTGAGGGGGGCCCAGTCTGCACATTTCAAAAGCTGGGGCTCCTCCTGCTTATCAGGCTGTTTTAGAAAGGTATCGCTTTGTTTTTATTTAGGTTTCCTTTTTCCACAGGAATTTGCCCAAAGGAGAGAAATTCCCATTCTATCTAAGCCCACAGGCTGGCTAACTTTCATAATAAAATGAGACCCAGACAAAATAAACTTCTCTGAATAAGGATTGAAAGCTCAGTGTATGTTTTTTGTCTGAATAAGATTAAAATACAAGGCTTTTATCAGAAATGTTAAACATTGATGTTTTGGGAGAAAAATCAGTAAAAAATTCAAAAGATATTTGAGTTCAAAGGAGATTAAATGAAATCTAATGGTATGATTAGTCAAAACTAACATAATTCCAATCCAATGCAGAGAAAAATTGATTAAATGCTACTAAATGATAGATTTCCCTACACAGCCATGGATGGGAAATCCTTACGAAAGGTATTTCTGTTGCAGTTCTTTGTCCTTTTCATGAAGCAATTGTTTTCTGAAGTCTCCAGCTGCAGAACCAGGCTGGGACACTCCTTTGCCCCACAAACTTCATGCAAAGTAGATCAAGCCTTAGTTTATGGACAAAGCCCTGGCACAGGAAGGGAAGAGGTTGGTCACACATGCCAAAGGAGCTCTGAAAGGCAGCCCAAAACTGCCTAGGGCTTTATATTTGCCTGACTTAGCTAATTTGGATGGGCCCAGCTTACCACATTCTCCAGGATGTTTATGCCTGTCCTCCCTCTCATTTACTCTTTCAGTCATCTTTTTGTATTTGTAAATTAGATCAAGTAATTTTGTCTTTATTTCCTTACTGCTAAGGAAAATATTGTGACAAATGCTGCAGCCCCAACCAAAGCATCCTCTTAAATAACAATCTTCTGTTCAATTTGGGTTTGTTTTGTTTTTTTTTTTTCAGCCACTTCAGTGTATCACAGCCATTTAAAGAAGAGTATCACAAGGCTGTAAGTCAAATTTAGGCTGATCATAGTCTGACTGTCTTAGATCTTTAATTCTGGAGAACAGCTACAGAGGTTGTCATCCCAAACTTGTAATCACCTCAGAAAATATAACTTATTTTTTTTCTCAAAGAGACGTGCTGTGTAACTGTGGAGTAAAAAAATGGCTTTTACTGAAAGGATGTTCAACCCACTGCTGAAATGTATCATGAAAGTCAATAATTGAAAGGCAAAGGTGCTGCCAAGGTTTTACTGGGTAAACACGGGTAACATGGGACTCATGATGTGCCTAATACCAACTTTTTACCTTTATTTCTATGGATAGAATAATTTTATCTTTATTTCTATGGCTCTTTCTATGAATTGAGGAGTCCAAATAGTTCTTGACAAATGAGCAGATCCAATGCCTGCCCTCTTACCCACCCCCACAGGAAATTTGTGCCTGAGCCCTTCATCTCTTCAGCTGATTTGGTCAGTCATTAGAAAAACAATGTGTTTTGCTAATTATATTCATAATTAATTCATGCTCACAACACCTGAAAATTGCCAATCAAACCTTACATTCTCCAAGGTGCACCTCAGCATTTTCCTGCACATCACATATGTAAGAAAGGTAAAGGAGGAGTGAAACTGGAAGTAACTGAAGGTGAAGGATGACTGGCTATTTTAGGGAATCCATAATGCTGATATAGGACAAATTCCTCTCTTGATACCTCCTTTCCTTTTGACAGGGAATGACTGCAAATTATTCTTTATGTAGACTGGCTTTGCACCTACTTTACTGTGGTTTTCATTTGGGTCATGATTTCTTAGGCTGCTTCTGAGTTGTGGGAGAGAGTAGCAGAAACCTTATTAAAGTCAGGAGATCTTCCTCTGATTTTTCTCTGCTTCTCCTCTGTCCATCTGTGGAAGGAAATGAAATAGCCTGGCACAGTTTGGTTGTGGCAAATTCATGTTGCCTGTTACCTCCTTTTCCCCCCAGTCACTTGGGATGTTCAGTGAATAAAGGTAGAGCATCTCTAATTTAATTTAGGAAGACCCAAGTACATAGCTTAATTTACAGGTGGCCATATCAACTTGTTGCTTTAATTTTATTTCTCAGTTGAAAAATTCTTGTTAAGAGCTTTAAAATAGCAAAGTTTCTCCCAGAAACAGCTGAGGTGAGTGGATGCCTCTGCAGTCCGAGTCCTGTGCTTGTTTGTACTGACCTGCTTAGCTCAGGCTGTATTATATAATTTACATTTCTTAACCTAATATGTCTTTGCCAGGTCAAAAAGGGACAGGAAATACTTAAAACCTCTTCTGCAAAATATCCTTGGTGTGGAGAATAAAAGTGTTAGTGAGCATGGCTGAAAGAGCTGGAAGTAAACAACCCTTAAGGGGCAGGTACAGGTTGTACCTTCCAGTTCCACTGTGCAATCTTTGTAATGTAACCATGGAGCACGAGAAAAGAAAATCACAGAATGTTTTGCCATTTTCTTCCCATCATATTTAAGCCCAAGTCTCCTGTCTTTTGGAGGTTCTGAGGATTTCTCCTGTAAGTCAGGTGTATTTTAAGGTTGATAATATATTGGCTGTATGTGAGTATTTTCCTGCCTATCTGTGAGATGGCAGAGCCTACCCATCAGCCTGTTTAGCAGATGAAGTGCTAACAGAGATGTCATTTCCCCACAGTGAACAGAATTACATCTCACAATAAATACTGGCACGAGGAATGCAGAAAGCCTCTACCCCTGCAGGATAAAAGACCTCCAGCCCAGAGGAGAGCAAGGAAGGGCTGGCAATTCTCACACTCCAGTCAGTACTGAAGGCTCAGCTGGGCTATTTTGAGGAAGACTGATACCAGATCCAAAATTAAAGAACAATTAATGGTTGCTTTAAACAAGTATTTCCAAATCTGTTGGTGTGACAGCTGCCTTTCCATGTGTGCTGGCTCCAGGGGTGCCCACTGGCACTGCTGCCCTTCTCCTTCCTGTGTGCTCAGCACTCTCAGAGAAATAAATTTGTGTCTTCCTCAAGGCGATATCCATCCCAGGGAAGCTGAACTAAAGAATTCTTCCACTAAAACTTCCACCAAAGAATTGAAAATGCTTCTGTGTAAAAAAAGCCCCAAATGGACCAAAAAATGGCCAAACAAAGCACAACCCCCCAAGCCATAAAAATAATGTGAAAACAGGTGAGGAGATCACCTACATAAATTCAGATTTATTCCTAATTTTTGCCTGTGCTTCAATAGTTTTTTACTTGAAGTCCAAAGTCTTCAAGTCCACTGGGCAATTCTATTCCCCAGCACTCCAGTGATGAATGGATCATAAATGTGTTTCAGGAGCTCTAGAATTATTCACCAGGTGTCTGCAAACACACACAGGGAAAGACCCTGCTGCAGCAGAGAAAGAGAAATTTGGGAACAGCTGTCCCTGGGGAAGCTGGAGCACACCTTGCTGAGGAGCAATGAAAGATTTAAAGTTAAAAAAAAACCCAAAACAATGTGTAATTTTGATTCACTGGCATTAGTAAACTGCAACATTTCAGTAATAACACATTACACTCTCAGAATTGCCGTGGCAGAACAATTATCTAATTGGAAAGTGAAATTAATGATACCATATTTTAATGACTTAATAAGCGAAAAATTGTCGTCAGGCTGGGAAATGTCATGAAAAATTAGCAGGGAGTACAATTTGCTGGCTAACAGAAAGTTTTCCTGGCAAACATGAAGTTTGAGAGCTGCTCTGCATCAGCTGCTCACAGAGCCACCAATGAGCTTTTTTTTATTCTCCACGTCTGTTTAAGGACAAGAGGGCTTGGTGGACCTGAAGAGCTGAAAAATGTGGGATTTGGAATAAATATTGGGGATACAGTCCTTACAGACCCAGGATGTTTTGTGAAGGATTGTTACTGGAGTGATTTCCCAATCTATTTGGAAAGCAGCCTGGTGCTTAAACTGATGATGATGAAGGAAGCAGCTGTGGGGAGGAAGGCAGGCAAACAAGAAGGGCATGGTCTTCAAATAAGCAGATAGCAGACAAAAATAAAAGCAAACATTCAAATAACGTGTGTCTGTGAAGCAGGGTGTTTGTTTTTGCTGGACAGGTTGCAATTAAACTGTGAAAAGGTATGTACATAATGCTCCATGCAAATATTCCTGTGGATACGGGCCTGTGATCTATTAATTATTCCAACCCAACACCAGGATTTTGTCATCGCTGTCTGTGGCATATTCCTTGCTTTAATCTGTCCTTTGGTCTGGGAGCTGCCAGATTTCCATAACTGGGTCACCCAGTTCTTTCCCAACTTTGTTTTCTGCTGTGAAATGAAAAATTAGCATTTTTCTGTGACATACATTCAGAGCTTCTGTGAAGACCTTGAGTGGTCACTCTGGAAATCAGGAATCCTGAAATAGGTGGGAAAATAGGCAGGAAAATATTAATAGTTGTGGATAGGATGAATTTTCAGTGAGCAGTCACACAGTTTGGATGAAAATTGTTGGTTATTCAAAAAGGTAAATGTTATTTTGATGCACAGGAGTGATGTTAAACTCTCTCTGCACTTTGCATAGTGAAAAATGACACTCCAGTGCCTAAGAATAAATTGTAATCAAATCTTATTATAATTACAACAATAATTATAACCTTAATTTAAAAATCTTTTTATCTCTGAGAGGCATGAGTCACAGCGAGTGATTTATTGATTAAAATTGGGAAGGTGATGGAAGGCGCCATTAGCAGAAGTTGCTCTTTAACCACTAGAGAGCGTTCAAGACCTGCTTTAAAGCTCCATTTTCAGCTCATCCCTTGAGCTCCAGGATTTATCTGAGGGACACCACGGGACAGTCACGGTGGCTTGAAGGAGATACAGGGAGAGGTTTCAGTTCTGGCTTCTGCTGGTGGTGAAGAGTGTGATGAAGGAAAGGAGGCAATCCTCGATTATTTGGCGTTTTTCCGTGATTATTCCCACCGAGTGTATCCATCCCTAGTGGCCAACAGCACATCAGAGATGGCTGTTAGGAAAAACTAATCTTGGAAGTGTTACAGAAAGGTGAAGTTTTTGTTTCAATTTTCTTGGGAGAAGGTCTGGATTGCATATTCCAAGGATGAGTAAGCAGTGCCATTTTATTAACTCAGTGCTGATAAAATTTTTAATTATTTGTAATACTCATCATCCTATGAAGAGTTTTGGCTAAAACTGGAGCAGGGTGCCCAGAGAAGCTGTGGCTGCCCCATCCTTGGAAGTGTCCAAGGCCAGGCTGGACAGGGCTTGGAGGATGGAATAGTGGGAGGTGTCTCTGCCCAGGGCAGGAGGCTGGAACAAGATGTTCTTCAAGATCCCTTCAAGCCAAACCATTCCATAATCCTAAGATTACTACTGGGACCTCCACAGAGAATTAAAAAATCCATGGAGCCCTTCAGTGCCGTGACTGCTGCACTTTGTCCTTCCTCTTTGGAATGCAGTTTCCAGAAGGGTTTGTACCCTTAAAATCCGTGGAGTCAGGGTGAGAAGTGAGCACAACAGTCATTGTTGCAAGTAAAAAACCACAAGGTTTCTGCTGGAGTCTTGTTAATAATGATGTTGAGGAACCCAAAGCTAATTTTCCCTTTAGGAATTCTCACTCCTACACTGTTCTCCTGTCTTTTCCCCACTAGAAGGCAGAAGCGAGGTTTCATGAGAACATTCACCAAAAGAATAAATCGTCCAGCAGGAAGTTTTACAGCAAACTGACTGCTGCTGGTTTTCTATGGTTTCTTCACCTTCACACTTCCCATTTTCCAGGGTGCCAAGGCCTCCCCAATCCCGACCTGACACCCGGGCTGTGTGCAGCACCCGTGGTATCCATCAGTGCCTCTGGGGTGGGCTCTGCCTCCTCCTGCCTCACAGGGCACGCATGGAAGAATGTATTATCCTGCTGAAACTTCAGGGGGAAGGAGGATTGTAATTAATTGAGTTGGAATTTGGCCAAGACAGAGACTTTAATATGTCTTCTTTCCTGGCTCTTTTTCTTTTTTTTTCTTTTTTTTTCTTTTTTTTTTTTCTGCAGGCACAGGAGTTGTATAACACCCTTTTCTACAGCTTTGACAAATTCCTGGCAGTCCTACTCCTGGCAGGAAGGTCCAGCCATGGGGCTGGGGGATCCATTCAGCCCTGTGTGGGTGCAGGAATGTCTTTGCTGTTCCCTCAGCCAGGTCCCTTAAAGATAAAATTGATGTGTACAGGCTGTCCTTAGTGAGAGCCTATAGAGTGTTAGTGCTCCCTTTCAGCACATTGATGCTTTCATGTTTTAAGCTCTTGGCTAAGCAAATCTTTGTACTTCTTTCCTCCTTCTCCTTAGCACCAATTAAACTCCCCGGGCATATTTATACAAAAATCCCTGTTCTTTCCAAGGCAGAAACGCTTTCTCTGTCTTCCCAACAGATTTTAAACCTCAAGATGACTGCAGCAATTTTGCCAGTTAGCAAAGAGGGCCAACGTTACCTCATTTCTCCGGCAATTCTGCAATGCCATTTGCATAATGTGAAGTTTAGATCTTCCACTGTCACATGCTCCCACTCATTTACCATCCTAATGTCCATTGGAAGTGCATGATGGAAGTGCTGGAACATTCCTAGCTCTTTGTTTCATATCAGCCTTGGATTGAACCAGTTGCTTAATTTTCCCCAATTCCTGCAGAACTGCAGGAGCTCCCAATATTTGTCCTTCCAATGTGCTTGTCTGAATTGCTGTATCGTTTTTGCTGTGTTCTCTAATGGCTCCCACCAAATAAAATGCCTTTATAGCATCAAGGAAAATAACAAGCACTTTTAAACTCCATTCTTCCTTATTCTTCCCCCCCATAAACTGTAAAAATCTGCATATCTGATTGATGCAACTTCATCCTGATCTGAAGCCACGCTGCTTTTCTCTCACCACTCCCTCTAAAGCTGGCTCTGATCTTTTGGCTATGATTTTTGCAGAGTTTTTTTTTCCTTTGCACTGACAATAAACTTTCACCTCCATAATTATTTTGATCAGCAGAGCCACCTTTTGCCAGGATTTAGACAAAGATTGCCTTCAGCCAGGCACCTGCGAGTCTCTCACTCCCACAAGTGTTTGTAGTGGTGTTATTTTTGTATGTGTCCCGCAGCCCTTCTCATTTTTAACTGATTCACTGCTCTGGTGTTCCTATGATCCTGGCTAAATATGGGTTCATCTCACTACCTGATGAGTCTGTTCTTGCAGTGTTGTGGAGTCTTTCATACACAAAGATGTGCTGGGTCTGATCCTTCATGTTTAACATGCAACCACGGGGTCACAGGATCCCAGAGTCACAGAAGGGTTTGGGTTGGAAGGGACCTTAAAAATCATCTTATTCCACCCCTGCCATGGATGGGGACACCTCCCACTATCCCAGGTTGCTCCAAGCCTCATCCAGCCTGACCTTGAACACTTCCAGGGATGGGGCAGCCACAGCTTCTCTGGGAAACCTGTGCCAGGATCACACCACCCTCATAGGGAAGAATTCCTACCCAATATCCAGTCTAAGGCCACCCATTGGCATTGTCAGATGCCTTTTATGGGCAAAAAGAAATTAACACTATTTTTTAATTGATAGGTATGTTAGGTATTTAAACCCTGAGTTTTGAAGTCCTTCTGTTTATTGTTCCTACAAGCAGGGCTGATGACAAAAGCAGATGCACTCCATTACTCCTGTGACAGCAAACCATGTGGCTTCTTTGTGTTCCAGCTGCATTTTGGACTTTAATTAAATATAGCATCACATTCCTTGGCTTTTCTCTCCACTGTGTCCCTTCACATACTTCCATTTTTATTTTCCCCTTGTCTTCCCTCACCCATATTTTCCTTTTTAGAACTCCCCTAATTTATTATATCCGTGTGTGCGCCTTGGGTGAGCTCTGAGCCCCAGCAGCTCCCACAGCGCTGAGGTGGATGTGATCAGCACTTGCTGAGCAAGGATTTGGGTTTCCCAGAGCTCAGGACATTCTGTACACTTCCCTTTTCTCCTGTCAGCGTGAAATATATGTGACACATAACGTGATGTGTGATAGGAAAGTGTACGAAAAACCAGAGATACCCTCAGAGGTGCCTTCCGGTTTTAAACAAAAAAATTTTTTAAAAGGAGCAGGAAATAAAACAAGCAGCGCTGAAAATTTTTGTTTTAGTTCTTTTTCAGGGGCTACTTCTCGGTTGGTGCCGTTGCTATCGCTCGGCAGGGTATTTTACACGGCCCTGTGAAGGGTGCCGGTGCCTCTGGGCAGGCCGATAAGCGCGGCCCGGGGGCGGTGGGCTCGCCTGACCGCACCGCCTTTCCCCTTCCTCTGCTGGGGCCGGGCCGGGAGGGAAAGCCGTGCCCCCATTATCATCGCCCTGCAGAGGAGCCCGCCAGCATCTTCGTCCCCTGCCTTTCCAGAGCCGGCGTTAAGCGCCTTTATCAGCTCCTTCGGGGCCGCGGGGAGTTGGCCGCCCAGGATGGCCTCTGCAGGGATGGCCTCAGCTGGGGCCGGTGGGTCTGGGCCAGCAGAATTGCTCATTTCTAGGGATTTCTGTCGCTACATCTTCAGGAGAGCGAGTTCCCTTCCAGCAGTTTCCTTCAGCAGTCAGGGGTGTGCCAGAAATATCTTTTCATCCTCTCACCGTCCCTCTTCAGAGGAACGACCTCGAGGGAATACCATACACAGAGCTGATTTCCTCCCAGCTTTCCCCAACTGGGATCCAGTGGGAACAGCAACCATCCATCCTCTGGCACCCCCCACCCTCCCAGGTACCCACAGCCTTCCAGGGCGGGCAGTTTGGATGGCTGGTGGGCGAGCAGCCATCCCATCTTCCCAGTGACATGGCCCAGTCCCTTTGAGCTAATCCACAACATATATTTTACTTTGCTTAAATATCCCGCCACAGAAATTCTCTGAAATACCAGTTTTGAATACATAAACGGGTGCTCTGCTGACCTGGAACCACTCAGGCACATAAACATCCAAGAAATTTTGCACAGTCCTATTGAGTTGCACCCAAATTTTTGCACTTTTTGGAGAGTTTTTTAGGACTAGGTTTTCGTCTGCAGAGGTTTTAGGCCAGCAACTGGTTTTTTGTGGTGTTGCTGGTATGACAGGTGAATGCCTGAGAGCTGAAGCCTCTGCAGACTGCTGTGCTGGTATATCATAAAATCATGGATGATTATAGATGTATGAAGAAATTCAGGGAACAAGGGAGGAGTTGGATTGTGGTCCAGGTGACAAATTTCACCTGAGTCCCTTCCCTGCTGTGTCACAGACCACGGGGAGGAGATCTGTTTTACTGCATGCGTGTACATGTTATCAGCCTGCCTTGGAAAACCTTTTATTTTATTCTCAGTTTTATCTCCCAGTAATCTTTCAAGTATTTCTACAATTGAGCAGATGTTTAATACCTAGGGACAAGTCTAGAATTGAAGGAAAGATATTTTCCAAGTAATTTGGGGGAACCTGACAAGAATCTCTTAGTGTTGGCTGCTAACTGTGTTTTCTTCCTCTTTTGATAGATCTGGTTGTGTCAAGGAAAGTCTCCATGGACTTGGTCTAACAAAGGCATGATGGATCTGACCCTTTGTAATCTTTGCCAATAAAGCTGGAAAAATGTTATTTTTTTCCTCTGTTGCTATCCTCCCAAACATCATTTTGCTCCCAGGAAAGCCTGGCTTTGTATCGTGCTCAGTGCAATAGTTACCCACCTGGGCTTGTATCTTTTACCCAAGCATGCCAACTATTTTTTTCCCCCTTTGTATTGCCAAGGTTTTTTTGATTTATGGTGCCTCAGCTCTTTCTGAGGTAACGTTATTATCTTGAAAGAAGATTTTCCTGATCAGTTGCCATAATAAACAAAGCAAATCTGCCTTGGGTGATTGCAGACATTAAGCACACTTGGATCCCCGTTGCTCAGGATTTATTATGGACCATAATGTATCTATAGGATGCATGGAGAGGAAATTCAGAGGGAAAAAAGGGCTCCTATCCCAATTAGGCTGGTGAAACTAAGTAGGGGAGAATGGTGAGAGACGCAGAAATAAGGATGTTATTTCTGATACTCTAATGAAGAAGGCGAATCTGAACAAACAGCTCTCCCAAAATTTCACTGTTCACTTAAAATGTTCTTGCTGCTTGTTAGGAGCAACCTCCCTCCAGGCTTGCTGGCAATGCTGTTGTTAATTACTGACTCAGAAGCTGTGTGAAGGAGGCTGAGGATTTAGATTCTTTGGATAATACAGAAATTCAGCCTAGAAATGAGGGATGTGCTGCACAGGTTTATGGCTAACGGAGGCATAGAGTGCTTTGGGTTGGAAGGAACCTTAAAGCTCATCCCATTCCCACCTCCTGTCATGGGCAGGGACACCTCCCACTATCCCAGGTTGCTCTAAGCCCCATCCAGCCTGGCCTTGGACGCTTCCAAGGGTGGGGCAGCCACAGCTTCTCTGGGCAATCTGTGCCAGGCCCTCCCCACCTCACAGGGAAAAATTCCTTCCTAACTTCTGACCAAAATCTCTCCTCTTTCAGTTTGATTTGTCTCTTATTTTTTATCTCCAGCAAGGGAGCCCAGAATGACTCAAGGATTTAAAATTAAGTCTTAGTGCAGTACAAAATATTCTGGTTTTTTTGTCTGGTTGAACCGCTCATTTTATAATAATATTTGCTAATTTCTGTTCTTCCCACCAAATCATTCATTCCAGTGTCCTTTGTGATCCCCCCTCAGTAGGGACCGCAGTGTGATGGATGCTGTGCAAACCCAGGTCTGGGATGGATCCTATACAAACACTTCCCAAGGACAAGGCAGGCAGAAGGTGCTGGGAAGGAGGCAGCACCATTCGACTGTGCAAGTGGAAAACTTCCAGAGGCACACAAGGCAGTCTTCCCAAGAACACCCTGGGAACCTCTGGCACAGCCAAGAGCTGAATTAATATCTCCTGAGTCCTTCAAAGACAATCCCTTCTCCCCAAATCAGTTTTATTTTCTAGCAGAAAGCCAGTGGAAAGAACCCTTTGATTTCAGTGATTTAGGTAGAGTCCCAAATGTTCCCAAAAATCCATTGCTGCGTTCCCAAGCCACCTTATCCAATGCAGAGAAGAATTTTAACCTCTGTTTCTGTTGAGTTCTGACTCAAAGTCAGGTAAAGGGTGGTGGCTCAGCAGGAGCTCTGGCCCCTTGCTGGCAGTTCTATGAAAATGATTTATTTTTGTCACTTCTTGTGATTAGTCATGTCTCACATGGGGTGTGTTGGTACCATCTCTCTCTCTCTCTCTTTTTGCTCTGCAGTTTGAATTTAGACATGGAGTGGATTTTTTTTTTGGCCCAGCACACATCTTGTATACAGAATACTTCAAGGAAAGCTTTTTTCTGACCAGTCCTTGTGATGAGAAGACCTAGTGTTCAATCTTTATTATTCCCAATAACCAGAAACCAGTGGAGGCAGATGCTAAAATGCTAAAAGTTTGTAGCCCCTATTTCCAAGAAGAGCAAAGAGCCACATTCTCTTCCTCTGCTCTATCCTTATTCTAATCCTTGTGCATTTGCAAAGGCTTAGAAGCAAAGCATGTGGAAATGCCCATGCTGAGTCTATTTGGTTATCAGCTAATTCATTCTCAGGAGTAAAGCCCACACTGGTGAAGTCATCCTAGGTAACTGGGCATCCTGAATTATTCTTTTTTTGTCAAATCTCTCATTGAATGATATATTCAATTGGTTTTTTTTTTTTGCATTTTCAGGATAAAAAAGGCTGCTTTCAAGTTTCACTCAGTAGATTTTTCACGTCACTGGTGATTCCTTTACATATTTGGAAATTCCCAAATTAATTCATGCAAGGCTGCTTTTCATTCATGTTTTTCAGAGAGGGACTTTGAACAAGGGTATGGAGTGATGGGAGAGGGGGGAATGGTTTTAAAATGACAGAGGGTGAGTTTAAATAGGATACCGGGAAGAAATTTTCCCCTGTGAGGGTGCTGAGGCCCTGGCACAGATTTCCCAGAGAAGCTGTGGCTGCCCCATCCCTGTAAGTGTCCAAGGCCAGGTTGGAAGGGGCTTGGAGCAACCTGGGATAGTGGGAGGTGTCCCTGCCCATGGCAGGGTGACCTCTAAGGTCCCTTCCCAGCGGGACCCTCCTGGGATGCAGAGGGGGTGGCATCGAGGCCCCGCGCGCTCGGCGCGGCCGTGACTGATGGCCGGAGCTGGTGAGGGCAGAGCATGTCACAGTGGCCCTTCCTTGTCACCATGAGCTGCTCTCCTGCCAAACTCAAGGAGAACAAAAGGGGCCATTTGTTGCCGAGCTGCTGCCCAGCTGTGGCTGTGTCTAATCAGAGTTAATTACGCCCTGCAATGCTCCCGTCCCTGAGCTCCCAAGGAGCCACCGCTTCATTCCCGCGCCTCCGCTGCCAATTTTGGGAGCTGCCTATTATCAAGCACCAAAAGGTAGAGATTGCACAGGATGCCTGGCAAGCAGCACAAAGTATTCCAGCTTAATACTAAAGCAATGACTAATCAGGGCATCCCAGGAGGAAGCTTTGCAGTAGCTCTTGCAAGGGTAATGAGGACAATTTCCATAGCTATGACACTTTCAGCCAAGCGAAATGCCACAAATCTTGTTTATTCTTATTTATTCTCTCCTGGAGCAGCAGGTAACACAGAGCCAAAAGAAAAGGACTTTTCCTGGGGGAGGGATTGCACCAAACGTTTTGCAGGATGAACAGCCAGGGTTGTTGTTTTATCATGGAAGCGCTAATAGCTAAATTCTATTAATTGCTGAATGTTGTTTTGTTTGGCAAATACAGGAAGCAGTTTACATGGCTACGCAAGTGCTCTGGTTCCCAGTCCTTCTGAAATGGTATTATTGTAACGGGATAATACTGATTAAGGACGGTTCCCTGAGGAAGGAGGGCCTTTTGATGACTGAGTCATTTCCTCTCCCTGCTCGACTCCAGGGCAATAGCACTTCTCTGCCACAGGCACACACCCTTTGTAGCCAGGGACTTCTCCACGCAGGCGGTCCAAAGCACAGCCTCAGCCTTAGGTGGAAATGCCCTGAGTCCTAAAGAAAGTGCTGGAGCAGCAGAAATACACCAGCAGTCCAAGCAGAAACTACTTTTCCTCCCCATAATATTTCGCTTGCCGGTCCCTTTTCAAAACCAGTGTCTTTGGTACACCACTCCGCTGGACTAGTCTGTCAACCCCTTAAAACTTCAATTTTTGTTCCCATAGAGGTTTGGCAAATTAATTTGCTAAAGCAAATTACACCTCTACAAACCATGGCAGTGCAGCCTTCTCCTTCTGGATGTGGTCACGTGCCACCAGTGACCACCAGGCCAATTAACAAGGCCACCAGGTCAATTAACACAGGTCAGAAATCAGTAACAGCAGAACTGTTCACTCCTAAACTACAGAAAATTCAGAGTAAGGGCCTAGAGGAAAAGATTCCATGTCCTCTCACAACTGATGGGCATCAACACTTTCCAACCACTCGAGCACCAGGGGATCTGATCCTAGTGGAACATGGTAGACAAAACAGCCCTCAGCCTCTCCTTTCCCTTTGATTTTTGTCATGTATTGCCATGGGAGATGCTCGAATGAGCTCAAGTCTAACCACGGCTTAGCAAGAAAATGTTCCTGTTATCACTTCTGAGCTCAACCCAGGCCCTTCTCAACGTTTTCCCTTTTGAGGTACAGTAATTGCTCTCCGATTAGGCAGGAAACTGTACCAGGGTTATTGCTCTAAAGGAGCCAGTGTTATCAAAAAACAACACATCAGGGCCTGTCCTCACAGGAAGGGAATCATAAGTAATCAGCAGTGCTATAATGCAATTGGCTGCTGCTCCCTCCCCGACGAGCCCAGAAAAAAAGCAGCGTAGCACTTTTATTTTTTCGGTAGCCAAAGTGTTTTCAAAGAGCCCTGGTTCCTCTTTGCCTCCCTGTTTGGCTTCTCCAAACATTGCTGCATTTCCTCAACAGGACATAAAAAGTTCTTGGTGTGTGCAAGGACAGGGCAGGGGGACCTTCCTCACAAATGTTGCAAATTTTTGGTGCCATCCGTTCCCTGAGTGTCCCCATCCCCCCCACCCCCCCCACTTTGAGAGCAATGCTAGTCAAGGGTGAAGAACTGCCCTAGAGTGGAAAAATGATGGAGATCCTTGGGTGACACCCTTCCTGCTCTTTATTCCCATTCAGGTGACCTCCCTTGGAAAATACATGTTCCTCAACACTTGTGAATACCCACAGGAGCAGTGGTGGGTGTAACGTTGGTTCTCTTACACAACTACTTGCCATAATGGCATTTTAGCCCTGTCCAAAGTGGTAAGATGAATTAATTTCATTCATCAGGAGCTGCATTAATATAATTTCATTGAGCAGGACCTCCATCCATCCATCCATGAACACACCCACAAGCGTGCACAGTGCTTACATCTGGGTTACAGAGCTCAGCATGTGCTACAAAAGGAAGCAGAAATATTGAATTTGGTAATAATACAGAATCCAGCTGGGAGAGATGGCCAGGGAGCCAAGGGAAGGCAGGTCAGAAAGGGTTTCCCATATTGCTGGACCACAGGTGAGGATTTCAGGGTCCCACCCTGGTCAGGTGGTCAGGGGATGTGGGGTGGTGGTGAAGGAGAAGCTGTGAAATCTGTGAGAACAAATTCTCCTGGAGGAGCATTTTAACAGCTCTTCCTGCTCAGCTGAGTCTGCCTGCAGCACAGAGCTTCTGACAATCCCTGGTGGATGAGGAAAGGAAGGGATAAGGCAGAAAACAAAAAAATTCTGTCAATAGACCATTTTGGAATGTCTCAATATTTGCTGTTGGTGAGTTTAACCATGGGTAACAAAAAGGACAATACATGAACCTTGAGCTGCCAGAGAAGAGGCTGGAAAATCAGTTGGTATCAGCAAGAAAGGTCCCAACGTTTTATGCTTATCATGTGTCCCCAGAAATAGAAATATTTGTCCTTTGGTCGCTGCTTTTCCTGTCTGCTTTTCCCCCTCTATTAAACATGGAAGCCTTTACTGCTTAATTGAGCCCCTGGACGAGTTGGAGTCTGGACACACAGGGATGTGATCACATCCCCCCACAACCTCCCAACCTCCCTGGCAGGAGCCTGAGCTGCTCAGAATTCACAGATAAAAGTCTGAAGAGCCCAAGCAGGAACATCTGCTTTGCCAGGAGTCACGATTTCCACATTTGGTCTGATCCAGGGGTCATGGTCCTTCAGACCTCAGCAGAGAGTTTTTACCTCAAGGGGTACTTCGAGTGCTGAGCTGCTTTTACATCTCAGCTGCTCTCCCCGCAACGACTTTTGTCAGTTTGGTTGTTTGTTTTAGTGGTGATGTTTTTAAACTAAAGCCTGTGTGCCCAGAAGGCACATAAAATAAGAGGCTTTTAAAAGCCAGAGGATAAATAAAACACAACCTTGAATAAACAACAGGCTTTTGTCCTAATTTCCTCCCATTCCTTAATGGATGCTGATAAACTATCTGTATTTCTCAGTGTATTAATGCCACAATGACAGCAACACCAAACCCACAACTTCACAATAGCAATGATTTGGCCAAATGGTTGCCTTTGAGGCAAGCAATTGTTTCATTCCAAGTGGGTTGTAGGATATCATGGCCTTACCAGGCTGCTCCTTTCCCTACCCCATCACAGACAGTTTCAGTGAGAGGCATTTGTCAAAGAAAACCCACTCAGGGCTAATAGATTTCATGGAAAAAAGTATCTTGTTTGATCAGGTAAGAGCATGCACATCATGTTTTGTTACTCCTCTTATGCTCAGCACTCTTACAAAGTGAAACTTAAATTTCACTTTTCAAATTTTTTTTTGCTGGTGTGCCTGTGAAAGTGCCACGATGGTTCCAGCATGCCTGGTGTCCTCCACAGTGACTCTTGCCAGGATGACCTTGCCTTTGTTGTTTCTGCTCATGTGCTTAGTTCCTCCCCTCACCCAGGTTTGTGTGTTTATGGATTTTTCCCTGTGAGGGTGGTGACACAGCAGCACAGGTTGCCCAGAGAGATGGTGGATGCCCCATCCCTGGGAACACTCAAGGCAAGGTTGGACGGGACTCTGAATAGCCTGGTCTAGTTGAAGATGTCACTGCTCATTGCAGGGGTTGGACAAGATGAGCTTTAAGGTCCTTTCCAACCCAAACCATTCCAGGATTACGGATCCATGACCTGTGTTTAAGCACAAGAACTTCTGCGCTGTAAACAACATGGAGCTTTTTTATCCCTCTGGCCCCATGGGGATCGGAGCCTGAGCCCAGGATTTCTGCTCCTAGCAGCTTCCATCCACGAGTCCACTCACAAAGTGCTCTCCACTTTGTACCAAGGGCAAGTCCAAACAGTCTGAACACCCACCCAGAGCTTTGTTTGGAGAACATTCCCAAGCACGTCACGCCCAACCCATTTTTCCTTCGGAAAGTCTTGGAACAAAGCGGGCGACGCTCAGTAACATAAACACACACACACCAAACACAGCCAGAAATAGGCAGCAAGCAAAAACAAAAGCAAAACAAATTTACAGAAAAACACAACTTTGGACATGTCTAGACACAGCACTAATTTGGTGAGTGTATGCACTTAATTTTTACTGCTTGGTGAGAGAAATTGTTCCTCCTCAGTATCAACCCATTCCCTTTTGCTTTTTATTTCAGGACATGTATAATTTTTACTGAAGGCGAGGGGATGTGATAATTTTCACAACCAGACTTAATTTTGCTTCAGAAGCAAGCAAAACATTAAAACGGGCCAACTCATAAAAACGCACTAAAATATTTCACGTAATATGACCTCACCTCCAGGACTGAAAGCTGAGAATTCACACGGAAAGGACAATGATTTGTTACAAGGGGAGCAGATGGGCATCATCCTAAAGAGCAGGAATATTTGTCCATCCATGTTTCTTTCCTAAAGGATTATTTTCTCATGCAGCAAGAAGAGAAGCCAGACCTTACATCATCAGAAACAATCTCTGGGCATCCACATGAGAATCAAGCAAGGCATGGATTCAAGTACTAAAAAGAATAGTGAGGGGTTCTTCATCTCTGATTTCAGAGAGAAAAAGGGCTGAAAAAAGAGATTTTTAATTTATAATTAATAGGCATTCCAATAGGCAGGATTATCCCAAACCCAAAAGAAACAGAAGCTGAGCATTCCCCTTCCAGTCACTCTTTGATCCCTAAAAGCATCGTGGACATCACAGCGTGCCCTCAGTCCATCCTTGGGAGCTGACAGCCTGGCACAGGAGCAGGGCTTGGAGCAGCAGGCCTGGCTGTGTTATGATGAATTCTCTGTTTTAATGATTTGGAGGAAAATATTGTTCGTGAGCTACATAAACAATTTTAATTGGCTCAGGCGCCCAAAATGTGCTTTTTTTGTTTGGCTGCCAAGGTTGCTTTCTCGCTTGCTAATTATGTTTCGCTTTAGCTTTCAGCAAAAACAGGAAATAAAGCATCCATTACTCGAATGACAACTTTTCAACAAGCCAACATTTCAACATCCATTGTGTAATTTCCGACCCTGAGCCAGCTAGGAGCTAAGTGCATTTAGAGCCATATATCCCCTCTCACAAGGGCCTTTTGGGCCCCTTGTGCTCCTAAATAATGTTTGTGTGTCTGAAACAGGCCAGACACATTTGCTGCTGCTACCCACTGCCCAAAGAATTCCCTTTCCTACTGCAAGATTTCAAGGATCCTGAAGAAGATAATCTTTTTTTTCCCAAGGTCATGGAGTGATGGGAGAATGGGGAATGGTTTTAAAATGAGAGAGGGTGAGTTTAGATATGAGGAAGAAATTCTTCCCTGTGAGAGTGGTGAGGCCCTGGCACAGCGTGCCCAGAGAAGCTGTGGTTTCCCCACCCTAGGAAGTGCTCAAGGCCAGGTTGGATGGGGCTTGGAGCAACCTGGGATAGTGGAAGGTGTCCCATGGCAGGGAGGTTGGAATGAGGTGGTCTTTAAGGACATGGTCTTTAAGGTCCTTTCAAAGCTAAACCATTCTGTTATTCTGGGATTCCAGGTGTCAGGCCAAAGGCCTCCCACATGTCTGAAAATCAAAATGCAGAGATTTTAGGGAAAGATTAAATGATGGTTTCTCCTCCCTCAGGTGAAAACATGGTGGTCCCAGGCCCCAGCACCAGAGAGGAGGGTTGGACTGATGAGTGTGTGTGTTTTCCTTTTACATCTCTGTTTCTTTAGTGCTGATATTGATTCTAAGGTCTGATTTGTCAGGGTTTTTTAACAAGTCTTGCAAGTTAGGCTTTTATTTCCCCTCCTGAGATGCCCTGTCTTTTGTGGTTTCAAAACACACTTTCAAAAGCGTCCAGAATGGATGCTCTGTGCCATTTCCCAGCTCAGCTGTGGAGGAGAAGCTCTTCTTCCTCGTGTTCAGCCAACTGAGCTGTTCTTGGCAAAGCAAGCAATAGGTACCTACCACATGGTGGGGGTGAGTGAGGATGCCCTTTAAATTACCTGTAAAACCCTTTGATTCAAACTGCTGATGTTGCCATAGGCAATTTGCTAAGCTTATTGATCATCTTCTGTTTAAATTAAAGTTTGATGTCCTGGAACAGGCTATTCAGCACCGAGAGCTAATGGGATGGGATGAGATACAGGGAGCCAGAGAACATGCACATGGGGGAAATGGATTGTGGTCAAAAAGGAAAAAAAAGAGGGTTATATGCTGAATAAGTTCCATGGGTCAGTTAGCAATAAGTATTGTGGTTGTAAAAGAGTCCAGTGTGGATGTTGGAGGTGGGGATTTGTCTGTGTAATTAAAGGGAAACAGGCAGCTTGTTAGAAAACTAAAAATTTCAGGGAAAGGAAGTGAAAAACAAGTGTTATGATTTATTATAAATGTGTGCTTAGTGATATCTGCTGGAAATCCCAGCTGCCCCAAGTTTTTGGTACGTTGCGTGAGATTTGAGCCAGTACCGGCAAGAGGTGATTGAGGTAAACATTGGCCAAGGAAGTTGGGGGAGGTTGTCCATGGTAGATGTGAGTCTGTCCTTCTATCTCTCAATCAACCATGCAATCATTCATACTCACACAAAATAAACCTTTGGAATGAATTAAAGTCAGGGTTTCATAAAGAATGCAGGATTCCTTGCTGGAGCCATACCCAGTAAGACTGGCTTATTTTTCCCTCTCATGAAAATCAAGGTTGATTTCCTGGTTTTAGATTAGTTTTTGAGCTTTTCATTACACACCACCACGTTTGTACTAAAGTTAATGGAACATGTGCTTGCTGAAGGAATATCAAGATAAATTCTATGGCTGAGTTACCAGAGGACTAACTGAGAGAACAACTAAACTTTTCCAGCCTAGACACTAAACTTTTCCCACACTGACCTAGGAAGTAATTTCATAACCCCCCAAACTTACTAAAGCTGAAATAGTATTGGTCAATAGTGGTCAGATGTTCACCAGCAACCTTAGCAACCTAGGCTATGGAAGGTGTCCCTGCCCATGGCAGAGGGATGGGATGAAACGGACTTGAAGGTCCTTTCCAGCCCAAACCATTCCAGGATTCTATGAACATCTCAAGATAAGCCTCAAGATAAGACTGCTGCTGCTGATTTTGGTCAGACGTTCTCCTTTATCTCCAATACAGCTGTAAATCTGTAAGCCCACGAATCCTTTTAAAAGGAAATGCTTGCAAGATATGGACTTACTTACGAGCCATCTAAGCATCCAGAATTTGTGTTTCTGAGCCCACCCACTTGGCATCCACAGCTTCCCTGGGCAACCTGTGCCTGGGCCTCTCCACCCTGACAAGGAAGGATTTCTGCCCAGTGTCCCACCTAACCCAACCCTCTGTCAATGTGAAGCCATTCCCCCTCATCCTGTCCCTGCAGGCCCTTGTGCAATGTCCAGCAGTCCTGGAGCCCCTTTGGGTGCTGGAAGGCTCTAAGGTGTCCCCAGAGCCTTCTCTTCTCCAGCTGAGCCATGAAGCCTCCAGAGCTGCCGGGGGACCGTGATGGCCGGGAGGAGCTATCGCAGGAAGCCATCTGTGCACAGGCAGCTCTGCAGGAAACCCCGCCAGCCCAGCACCCATCTTTTATTCTTATTTCCCTCCCTGACAGTTCTTCTCCTTGACACTTTCCCCAAACGACACCAGGGAGGAAGTGAGTTGTCAATTGAGCATCATGGCTTGTTCCCAGCCGTGGAATGCAAAGTGCTTTAGTTAAGAGCCGGTGCCTTTTTACCGGGCACTTATTTCCTGTAGGCACAGCTAACAGGAAATCTATTGGAAATAGAAATAGTTAGAAAACTACAGTGGGTGCTTTTAGAATCATAAAAAAATCAGCTAGGTTGGAAAAGACCTTTAGGATCATCAAATCCAACCACCCAAGTTTTCCTGAGAAGGGTGATTTGTGTCTGGCCAGAAATTCAAGCTCGTTGTTTTAGTGTGTTCTCAAAAACACAGAAAGTTGTGAAACGGGAAAAAAATCAATTAGTGGACAAAGCCTGATAAAAACTTTCAATGCATCAGAGAAAAGCAATAGTGCAGAATGTACCTGTAGGACCTCAGTGGACACTCCCCTCTGGAAGCAAATCCAATCCCACCTTTCAAATTAAAGATACATATTTTCCATGGATATATAATTACTTAAATAGCCATTAATTTTACAAGAATGGTCTTTCATTCTAAAAGAGCCACAGGGTGGTGGGAAGAAAGCACAGAAAATGTTGCTGAGATTGCAAACCATACTATTGTTCATATTGCCAGTGCAATACTGGGGCACTGATCCCACCTGGAAAATACTTTTCCTCTGCCCAGCCCACTGGCTATGCAATTATTACATCTCCTATTATGTAAAACAACAAAAATATCTTTAGAATATTCTCTGAACAATTGATAAAAATCTTCTTCAATTGAAACTGGAAATATATAAAACAAATCTAAAATCTAAAAAAACCCTAAGCAAGGTTTATCAATTCAGTGTAGAGAACGTTATTCTAAGAGTCTGGTGATTCTACTTGTGCTATCCTTAAAAAAAAAAGATCATAATTCAGCCTTTCCTCAAACATAAGCTTAGAGTAAGCTTAAAGCCTGTCATTTCTGCCCTACTCTGCTGTGGGGAACACCACTGGATTTTGTTTCACCTGAGGAAGGCAGCAAGAAACTCCTTGAGAAGATGCTTGAGAACAGGCTGTCCAGGGCAGGGCTGGAGTTCCCATCCCTGGAGGGATTTAAAAGCTGTGTGGATGTGGCACTTGGGGACACTGTTTAGTGGTGGCCTTGGCAGTGCTGGGGGAACAGTCTTAGAGGGTTTTTCCAGCCTAAATTATTCCCAGATCTAAGCTGTGGTTGCACAGTCAGGATTTTGCTGGGGCATTGTAACAGCTCAGGTAAATATTCCCATTTAGGTCTGTCCTAAGTTTCCTACTCAGCAGGTAGTAAAGGAAATAGGAAATCAGACCTCGGGAAGGCTGAGAAGACATCTCTGAGCCTGAAGGAGAAGTTCCCAAAGCAGAAATCCCTCCAGTCAACCGGGATGCTGGGGACTGTCCTTCCCTGCAGCAGCAGGAGGGGCAGAAATTGTGCAAGAAGCTCAATCGGTGCTGAAATGAGGAAGGAAATAATGTGTTAAATGATTTAATTCTCTGAGCTCACTTTGTTCCTTACAGATAGACCCAGAATCGGGGCTGATTACAGTGCCTTGTTTTGATTAACGGAGGGAGATCTGAGACAGAGACATTTCTATCAGTTTCAAAGAGTTCCCACATCTTGTATTTCATTTTCACAGTGGGGTCAGGAATTCAAAGAACATTTATCTTTCATTCTTCATAGCTAAAAAATTATTTTCAACGATGCCAGTTTAATGCTAGTCAACTCCACTGACCTTATTATACTTCAGTGGAATTTCTCCAGATTTACACCAGTGGAAGTAGGTGGACTTTATCTGATGCTAAATGAATTTATGGGCTTTGAGTATTCTGTATATGCTTTTTCCACTTCTTGGGGCCTTTGATGGGATTTAAGGGTGATCAATTATTTTAGTTTTGTTTCAGCTCTACATATTCCATCATAATGCAGCCAGAATTTGGAAGTTAATGGGCCAAGTACAGCTTCAGATGCAGCCTGGGATGCTGTTGAGGCCAGGTTCCCCACCAAACCATCACTCTGCTGCCAGCACCTGACAAATCCGAGCTCCTCTGTGCTGCTGCAGGAGATTAAAGCAACATTTCTTTTGTACTACCCAGTAATCTTTATGTTGGGTGGTAAAGTTAATGTACGGGATTGTCACTCAACCCATTTCACACCAAAGAGCCCAGAGTAGCTCTGAGCCAGCAGTCTGGAGGTGAGAGCATCACCCACCCATTCCTCAGTCTCAGAGGATGTGTGGAGCCGCTAAATGAATCATTAAAAAGAATTGAGAATTCCTGAACTGTTGTAACTCCTGAGAACGCCTCCACCCCCACGAGTCCCCCGCTCTCAGGAACGGCAACTCGCTCTCGGCTTGGTGGGAGAAATGGGTTTTAAACAACTCAGTTCTTTAGTGCATGTGTTCCTTTTCACAAGGAAGGGAGACAGGCTTGCAGAGCCCATTAGCTGTTCCACATGCACATCCATTGGCAAGGGGAATTAGTTTCTGGCCAGCACACAGCCGCTGGGTAACACAAAGCACAGACTCCTTTAATCTTCAGCAGCAGCATAGAGGTGTCCAGGCTTGTCAGAAGCTGCAGGAGGAGTGATGGCCGTGCTGCTGACAGCCTTCTAATTGGGTAGTAGAAAGCAGCTCTAAAGGATGTGTTTGTGCCAACAAGTGTGGCTTGACATCAAGAGAGATCTGCCGAGCAGCCGAGGGGGGAGCGCAGCAGCGCTGGATGCGCTCCGAGCCCGGTGGGGCTGGGGTCTCGCAGCCAGCAGGGCCGAGCTTGGCTGTGGTGCTGGAAAGCTCCAGCAGGGAACACATTGCTCGAGTGCAATCAGGGAAGGTTGGCCTGGCTGCTCTGCCAAAATGAGCTGTCTGTGTCTTTGAGCTCCACAGAATCATAGAATGGTTCGGGTCGGGAGGGACAGTAAAGACCATCTTGTTCTGCCCCCTGCCACACCACAGAAGATGGAAGGTGTGAGAGCCACGAGCACTGGAACCCATTTGCCCACCATGGGTTTGCCCACTGGTCCCGATTCTCTTGCTCCATACCCCAGAGGTCCCAGTGCTGCCCGCTGCACTGCTGGGATCCAGCAGCCAGGACCTCCTGTGCCAGCCCCTGCTCCTCCAAATCCACGGCAAAGCAGCACCAGAGCTGACAGAAGCTGAAAACCACAGGCAGCTGTGTAACACTGCCTTCACTTAAATATTAATAGGGGATGCTGAATAATTCCACCTGTAGACGTCCCTGGAAGGCTGGCTGATAGGGAGTGTGTGATAGGAGCTGCTGCACCTACCTGTCACTGTGCTTAGGTGACTACAGCTCAGTCAAAGGGGAATTGAAACCACAAGTTAATCTGAGAGCACTCAGCCCCTGTGGTTTTGGAATAAATGCCTGCTCTAAATATAAATAAAGGCTGATGGACTCGCTGCCTAAAGTATCTGGGAGAGAGCTGTAGCACAGGCAGGGTGAGAGGCACCTGGCCTCAGCTGCAGGCTCTGGCTGGGGCAGAAAATGCAGGGAAGCAAGTCCAGGGCTTCCTTGTGTTCCTGATGACCAGGAAGAGAAGATGAAACTTCTGAGTGGTGACATCAATGAAAAGGTCCCCACGGGGGCTTAGAAACCAGAAAGGAGAGCTCCAGGGAAAGGTGCACTGCAAAGTTGATCTTTTTCTTCTTCTGGGCTTATTCCCACCTGAGAGTGGCCCAGTGGCACCTGGTCCATACACGAGAGAAGAAAGCTCAGCAGTGGGTGGATGGTGCTGACCAGATGGGGTGGGACAGGAGAGGATGCTCTGCCAGCAAACCACTCAGCATCCCAGCTCTCCTGCTTTGGCACACCCCCGCCCTCCCCACGTCCTGCCAGAGCAGGACATGGCACTGCTGGCAGCTGTGCAGGGGCTTCAGATGCGAGCCTGGGGCTTCTGAGTTGACTGGTGCAGAGAGAAAAGGCGTGAGGATTGCAGCAGGAGGACTTCACAGAGACTGTCTATTTAAAAAATGTATCAGGACTGATGAATACTCCAACAAACATGATTTTGATAGGGTCACTGTGAAGAGATGCAGTAACAGTGTGGAGAGACCCCAGTTGTGCTGGAACCAATGCTCTTTTCTCCCTGAAATAACACTTCTCCACAGACTTGTCTTTGTGGGGAGGGAGCCAGGCAACTCATACCCGTGGCATCCAGAGGCAGCTAATAATTCCCTCAGTGGTGGAGTGCAGCATGTTCCACTAACATCTGCAGTAACTGGAAATGTACCCATTCAATTTTCTCCTCTCCCCCAGCCACAAAAGGAGACCACTCCAATTATTTTTCAGACAGAATTAAGGCTGATGTTTACCATTATCTCCCTGGTAACCCTCTCCTCATGACTACATTATGCAACATAATTGTAAAGCTGTCTCAGCTAACTGGGGTTGTTATTAAATGTACTCTGCTGCTTTTTTTTTTCCCCCCAAGGTCAAGGTTAGTAATTAGGTGGCTGGTATGCTTGGGACAGAGCCTTGTTATGTAGGAAAAAAAATTAGAAGGAATTTAAAGGATGCATCAGGCATTCCCAAGTGATGAAATTTTTGTCAGCAGAAGGTAGGCCAGTGAAGGAAGGGAATTAGGGGATGTGAAGTGGTCCAGCACACAGGTCTGTGGATGAAACTTGGGCAGACTCAGAGCGTGAGAGGCGTCGGATGAATTTCCACAGGGAACGCGGGAAAGCGAGCGCTGATATTGCAAGCTGAGGTGAGCGTGGCTCCTCTGAGCTGCAGCTTTAATTGGAGCTGCTGGAACAATAGTGAATCGAGCTGTTTGTTTTTCTTCTGGCTGGTTTTTCTCCAAGGTCCACGGTGCTTGCACATGAAGTGTCAGCACCTTATTGTGCACGGCAGGGGGGTTGGAGCGAGATGGTCCTTCGAGGTCCTTCCAAGCCAAACCACTCCATGATTCTATGATTCCACTGTCCCCAGGCCAGTTATTCTCAGGGATTTGCCTTTGCAATGGGATGGGGCAGCCAGTCAGCAGGAGTTCTCGCTGTTTCCCTAGCCCATGTGAACTAGGTGACACCAGACTTCCTCATTAAATCCACCTCCTAATACATTTAATTAGGGAATATTGCTTCATTGCATGTTCAACCCTAGAAGGAATTGAGAGCAGAAATAACAACGTTCCATGGGGGAACGAGAAGACTGATGGGTTCCTGGAATGATGTCAGATTTCCTGGCAATATTGCTGGTTAGTGCCAAGGCTATTGAATCTACCTGGTGGTAACATGAAGGAGTGTGTTGACTAGAGCCTGTAATCTGGAAAAACTCCTTTAGTTGGGAAACAGATTGGAAAGGAGCACAAGATGAAGACCTGCAAGTCTGCAAGTGTCTCTGTGTTCACAAATGCATAACTATATACATACTACATAGAAATGTGTAAAAAAAACCCCAACCCCACAAATATATAAATATATGTACATATCTGTGTCTGTATATATACACAGGAGAGCCTGAGCTACAGTCTCTGGTTGTCTACGACTCTTTCTGAAATTTTCCCTGAGGGAATTGCGTTCCCAAGTCACCATTTATTTTCTAAACTGGAAGTATTTGTGGGTCTCTCCCTTCACATGAATGGGTTGGGATGAGATGTTTAATGCCAAAGTCAGAACTCTCCCCAGTGCCCTACTGGGGTCATTCCCATGCATCAGCATAGGAGAGAGTATTTACCATGGAAAAAGAGGGAATTACTTGAAAGGACTGTACTGTAGAGCAGTAGCCTTATGAAAACCATGACAGAGTAATTGGATCTGGCTTGCGTGCAAGGCAGCAAGAGAAATCAATAAAAGAAGAGGGAGGAAATGGGGAGGGGGACCTTTCACATTTTTGCAGTGAAATATCCCTTCATCTGACTGCCTGTAACTAACTTTTCATCATCCCTGATGTGATCTGTAGTTGAAGATTTCTCTGGGCTATAACCACAGTTGCTGGGCTGGGTGGTTTTATTTCTCTCATCTTTGCTGCTTGTGGGAGAAAATAAGGCAAAGCAAAACAAAAGTTTTAAACTGCCCAGACCTCTCTGTGCACCAGGATCCTTATCTAACGTCTGGACCTCACAGTCCCAGGCAAACCTCACCCTGAGTGTGGTTTTTATTGTTCTGGTTTGTTTTCTTCCAGTTCAAAGGAAGGGTTAGGCCCCAAAAAGAGAAGTGTGTCCTTGGTCAGAAGTCTGCAAGTTTTCTGAGTCACACTTTACCAGAAGCCTCCAAAGTGTGTTCAAGTCAGTGCATGTGGTCATCGCTCAGTGACAACTCCTTATCCTCTCTATCCACCTCTGTCCTCGGGGAGGTTAGAAAATGTACTAATTAGGAGAATGATGAGGAGGGTTTGATATGAAAAAACCCCAAAAAACCAACAAAATCAAAACAGCACTTGTGGAGAGCACACAGAACAGAACTTACTGGCTGAAACAAAATTTTTAGGTTCATGAAAAGGAATAATTTTTTTTTTTTCCTTTGAATTATGTGGTGCCCTTCATGCCATTAATATGACACTGTGGTGATATGAGTAACTATTGATACTCATTATACTCATTATATATCGATAGCATTGGTTCTCCAGTGGCACAGTCCCACCTCCTTAGCAACAGCTGGTTTATACAGAATTATGGAATCACGGAATGGTTTGGCTTGGAAGAGACCTTAGAAATCCCCCAGTTTCAGCCTCCAAATTCCTCCTCAAATATTCTGTGTTCTTTAAGAGAGACCAAGATTCTTCTCCTGTGGTGTCGAATTTGGGTTCAAAAAGCCCAAACCAACCCAAAATTTCCATTACTTCAGAGCTTCATCTCAGGGGCTGGCAGGTCAAGGCTTCAGTCCAGTGTGTGGTGGGAAAGAGAAGGATTCTTGCAAATAGGTGGATTGGAGTGGAGCAGTGATTCTATCAGCAAATGGTGGCTCAGCAGCAGAAGACAGCCCAAATTACAGAAATCCTGATTCCTTTATGCCCCCTCTCATGTTAATTGTTCACTTTTAGTCACGGTCCTGACTTTTCCCTCCCACAGAAAGCATTAACAGAAAATCTAGGCCACCGTCACCAAGATTTAATTCTTCCATCTATGAAAAGACTTCAATCTTCATAAACTGCATTTTTTGGCAACCAGTATTACTGGCTATTGAGGGCAGCAAAGTTAATCTTCCTGAACACTGACTTCTTTAAATGAGGGTGACCTGAAATAGCTCAATAGTATCCATAAGCTATAGGGGGGATAAAGCTGGGATATACCAAAGGAATAAAGGTAGGAACAACCTGAGACTGAGTGGTGATGATGATATTTTGGCCTTCCAAAACCAGAAAAATGAAAATACTCCCTGAGTGCATGAGGGGATGTTTCTTTGGAAACAGACACATTGAGCTATTTCTTTAGGTTACACCGCTCGCAGCTTTACATTAAATTCTTACTGAGAAACATCCAGAAAAGTCCAGCTGACATATTCATGGCACATTATTCCAAGCCCCAAACACTAAATGTATTCTCTAACAGAAGATTTAACCCCAGCCATGCTCCAATAATTAGTCTATAGCGTGATCTTTATTAATAAAAGTTAATTGAAACCAAAACTCATCCCTCCGGATTTCCAATCAATGAACACACATACACACACACAAAAAGCCACACTAAAGAGCACTGGAAAATCCAGCTTCACAGAGAAAGAAACAATGGAAAGAAAAGCCCTCACTAAAAATAGTGCTGGTCTTTTTGTGCCTGGGCAGGAAATGTCGGCACCACCAATTCCAGCGCTTAAATGTACTCTGCTGCTGGGAACGTTATTCAGCAGGAGGCAAAAGTAAATCAACAGCCAATTCTGCTGAGGAAAGTAAACATTTGCAGATGGGAAAATTGAGGCAAAGTGGTATTAAGGGACTTGCTCAAGGTGAAGAAAAAGGAGTCCTTCTTGATTACTGGTCATCTGTTCTGCTGGGACAGAAAATCCCCAGCTGGAAAGGCCAAATTTCACTGTCCAGAGCAAGAGTTTACTACATGTAAATCCAATACATGAAAATGGAATTGTTCCAAAAAGGTGTATGGCTTTGTTCCTCAGAGGTGTTTGAAGATGCAGCTCTTGGTCAGCATTCTGAGGACCTTCTTGATGAGCTTTTAGCTGCAAATCCAGATTTTTTTCCACTTTTCTTTGCTCACGACTTTGCCTGGCATCTCTCCTTCACAGGACTGAGACAAAGCAAGAAATAATCTCACAGTTTTAATTAAAATTACTTTAGATGAGGAGACAGATGGTACTTGCAGGCCCATGGAGTGATCCCAGCACTATCACGAGTTCTGTGCTTAAAGATCTGACATCATCTGGGAAAGTTTGCTCTTGATCTGACTGAAAAAGTGAAACACATACAAATTGTCCTCTTCAGGTTCGACACTGCACATTATTCCACTGTTTTTATGCAGAAAAGCTTTTCTGCAGGTGAAGGGACTGATCTGGCAATGCAGGGAATGTTCCTGGTCTGTCCATCAGTGCTTGTGCTCAACTATGAATATGAGAAATATCTCATTAACTGCCAGACCTGAGGTGGTCTGAGCAAAGCAAGGAATTGCAAAACCTTAAAAATTGTTTTTTCCCAATAATCACTGGCCACTGTGTATTCTAAGTCCTCATTTTGATGTTGTTTTTCTAACAAGGAATTAAGTAATTCCTTATGTGCCAATGTTGATACTTTTGTCCCTCACCAAAACTTTTGAACTCTTTTAGATGCACAAAGGCACAGAGGTCTTAAATATATTAATTTCCTGTGAATTTTGGGAAAATAAATAGAAGAGGGGCAGCAGGCCAGCACGTCTGCAGTGTTTGCACAACTTCTGAGACCATTTACTGGCATTATGGAATCGCTCACATTATTCCATCAGGAGTTTATCAGAATATGAGTACCCCAATCATCAGGGAAATTTTGCCTTCTATATTTTAAGAGTTTATCTTTTATTAAACCTTGAGACACTGGAGAAACCAAGCTCATAGAAATGTGTGGGGTTTTTTAAAACATGTTTGATGTCCTTCTGCATGTTTTTGAGCCACCTTTAATTAAATTTCTGATTCTTTTTTTAACCAAGTGAAGTTCCTGGCAGATTTTTTTTTCCCGTGGAGTCTTGCAATAGTTTAGTTATTCAGTCTTCTGGCAAGACTTACATTTATTTTACTTTGCTGATCACAGGGTAAACACACCAGAAATTAAATAGTCATCATATAATTCAGTCCTGTCTGTGAAAACCTAACAAAAGAGCCTTTTCCTTCAACAGAAATGAGAGTGACTGTCCTGCTGTAATAGCTTAAAATACATTGGAGATAATGTGTTTAAAGAATAAGAAAGATGTGTTCTAATGACCAGTGATAGCTCTAAAGTATTTCAAGAGCTTGGTTCAAAACCCCTTGAAAGGAGTAACAGTCCTTCTGCTGACATTACTAATCTTTGGATCGGGCTCATTAATGTATTGCAGATATTATATCCCCAGCTGCCAAAAAGCTGAAAAAAAAGGAGAATGTAGTCATAAAAATAGACATCAAATACATTTTTCTTGTGGGAGTTAATATAGAAGCAAAATATTGCTGCTACTACTACTCTCCGGGGCTTTATTACAGATATTTCTTTACCGTTTTTAAAGGAATTAACAGGGCAAGCTGTTCATCCCATCCAGAACTCTGCCTTCAGCAAGGGCCAGTGGCTAATGCCACAGAGCCTGGCGAAGGCTCGGATTGCTGCAATAGTTTTCACTCCGGCGCTGTAAATCAGTCCTTTCCGGGATGTGCTGTGCTGATGGAGAGGAGGAAGGGTGGGAGGGAAAATAGACATATTCAGGCAAGACTTTCCCCATCTTTGGCATCTCTTGGATTAATTACAGATCGATACTTGGCACTCGCCGGCTTTTATAGCTCATTAGCATCACGCGGTGCCAGGGTGTAAATTTGTTACACGGCTTGCCAAGAATCGGCGGTGTCTGGAAGCAAATGTTCACTCGGGGCTATAAATGAGACACAACTGAGCTGACCAGTTTGAACTCTGGATGGACAAATAATGTTCAGGATCTTTACCTGTGGCTCTCCAAGTGCCGCACAAACCCATGGGTGCGTGTGGGCATGTGCATGTTCGTGTCAGAGAGGGAGAGGGCGAGGAGAGGGATGGTGAGTGCCGCTCTGTGTGCAGCTGAGAAGGCGGCACAATCCGGAACCAGGCGCTTATTTTTTTCCAGTTCTTGGGATCATTCTCGGGTCGCCCACCTGCCTGCGCACAGAGACAGCGTTAGTAAGGGAATAATAATAACGTGAGAACGCCTCGGCAGCCCCCAGCCCTGGCTCTGGGGAGCCCCGCTCTGTCTCTTTAAGGAACCCAGCGAGTCGTGATGCTGCTGTTTGTATTGCCGAATCCCCAGGAGTGCAGTTAAGAAACGGGCAGCTGTCTCTTTAAGTGTGATTTCCTTCTATTGTATTTGAATCGTGATCAGGAAAAAGGAAATGAAACCAGAGAGCCGGGGCTGAGCCACGGAGTAATAATAATCCCGGGGATGCGGCTGCCGCCGCTCGCAGCGCTGCCGCC
>VYZP01065543.1:337-51790 GCA_013400635.1 Hypocryptadius cinnamomeus | reverse complement strand
GGAGCGCAGCCCCAGCCCCTGTGTCTCTCTCTCTGTTTCGGTGCTGCAGGAGGAAATCCTGTGAATGTCATCGCGGGGCGGCGGGGCAGCGCGGCTGGCGACAAGGCTCCGCGAGCAGACAGCCTCTGCGGGGGCGGCGGGGGCAGAGCCCACCAGCGGCACGCCACAAAGGAACCGGCCCTGCCAATGTCATCGGCCATCGAGAGGAAAAGCCTCGATCCTTCCGAGTAAGTGCTCGCTTTTTCTGCCCGGTGCCCCGCTCGCCATCGTCCCCGGGAGCCTCCCGGTGCCACCCGTCCTCCCCGACGGAGCCGCCGGCGGCATTGTGTGCCCGGCAGTCCCGGAGGGCTCCGGCGGCAGCCCCGCCGCTCCGACCCCCTCCCCCGCACCGGACACCGGGCTGCCCCGGCCCCGCGGAGCTGACGGTGTGGGGGAGCTTGGGGAGAGCCCCCCAAGTTATGGGAAGGAGCAGCCGGGAGCAGAGAGGCGCAATTTCCCCCGGGCAGGGCATCTTCCACTCGCTCATCCCACCGCGGGGTGGTGGGGATGCTTGGCGAGAGAGAGAGCATCCCGCTTCCCAAGCTTTCAGGTTTTCCATCCCGAGGGACCCTCTCTGCCCCATCCCCGATCTGCCCGACTCGCTGCAGCCGATCGGTGAAAGGTCAGGGCTGTTAGCTGCGGGTGCCCAACTTCCACGTTTTCGTAATGCAACTTCCAAAAGCTCGTAGAAAGCTTTGGTGGGGGCTGGGTGTTCTGTTAAGAGCATGTAGACAGACTTGATGGACGGGATGTAGGAGATGAGAATTTCCCTCCCGGAGCTTCCCACTCAGGGAAGGGACCGGGTTCAGTGTCCAGATCCAGGCTTTCTCCCGGGCTGTGCTCCCGCTGTCCCATCCGTGCTGCATACCCAGGGATGGTAACTCAGCACAGACTCAGGGCCACTTCAGCCCTGAACGTGCTAATTAACTGCATTTAGGCTTGTCTGGGATTGCGGTAAAAGAGAAGAAAAAAGAAATAAATTATAAAATCTCCGTTTCCAGATAATGCTTAAAACATCGCTCTCAGTAAATTGAGTCATTCGTGGTTTGTTTCCTGTCAGATACTAAAAATGCCATCGCTTGGCGCCCGGAACGAGCACATGGGAACTGCTGCTTTTGGGGTTAAATCACTTCATTCCATGATGTTTTACATGTTACATTTTCCTTTATGCTGTTTTTTTAAGAAACGCTAGTCCCAGCTCCTAATGATGTCCAGCTTTCATCTACAAACTTTTTTTTAATCTTTATTTATTTACCTGCCTTGTGTTCTGGTGGCTTAAGTGCTGGTTTAGAAATCTGCAGACATCAAAAGCCTAATGCGTTAACCAGGAATGCTGCTCTGCATAAACATCCGTTGGGCTGTTCTGGAGCTTAGGGCTCTCAGAGAAACCTGGCTTGGGATTCCCAAACACCCCTCAGATGAAACATTTTGGGGTACACTCCAAAGTTTCAAAAAATGGATAATGAAGGATAACGATGTGTGCTTCCTTCTACTGGAAAGCTCTCAGAAGTTGTCAGCATGGAGTCCATGTGTTAGGAAGGGGAGCATGCGGCCCAAAAGGATAAATTTGGAAAAAGTAGGGCCTAATCATGTGTTCCCCATGATTTTAATGAAAACTCACAGGATGGTGAGCTGGCAGGAGAGGGGTGTTACGACATAGCTTGCAGGGCACAGCAGTTTAAACTTAGAAGGGAGAAACCAGAGCAGAATAGAACCAGATAATATCTCAGGGCTCAGCTTGCCTATATAAAAACTGCAGGATCACTTTCTCAGCCCAGAAGTTTTTGACCAGAGGTCGTTCCTCCCTGCTGAAGAAAGTAATTTTTGCCCAGAAAACTGCTGATCCAGTAAATAAGCAGGAGTAATACAATTTTTTTCCTGTTGCCTGCTGGAAACTGGGAGCAGAGCTTCTTCATCAGTGTAGGTCTCCTCTACCCCCAGCAGCCCAGGAGAGGACAGACCAATGACAGAAGCAAATTGCTTGGGGACTCGGTGCTGGAGCACTAATCCAATAATATGAAAAAATTTGGGGTCCACTCTACTAGCACAGGTTTGAAATTAAGCAAGTGCTTAAGGGATGGATCCAATAGATTTTTTTATTTACTTCTCTGGCATTTGTCTGAAACCCACAACGTTACAAAACTGAGTTCAGGCACTGTTTTAATTTTTTTACCTTTTTTTTTTTTTTTTTTTTTTAAGTTGTGAAATCACCCCAAAAGACACAAATCCTTAAGAAAGTAGGTTTGAAGAAAATTCTCACTTCTTTTACCAGAATTATCCTAGATCTCCAAGCTTTTTAGGAAGAGGAACAAAATAGATGCATAAAGAGTCAGTGCTAATATCACAATAAAGATTTGTTCCTTCTTTCACTCATGGACGTGTAAATCCCAGATAATTGAGGTATGTTGGCATAAACCCATCCCAGGGGATTCATGTCCTTGGCTAAGGGAAAAAAGAAGTCCTGCAGCAACATGAGGTAAAATGCTGGCTTTATTAAAACCAGCAGCTGGCTTTATTAAACCAGTTGGGCAACAGAATCAGCTGTTGTGTTTATTCAATTCCTGCTGTTCCGAGAAGTGACACCGTCAAACTTAGCCTCCAAATTTCCATTTCCCAATGGAAAGTGTAAAATCCCTTGGGCGCCTTTCTTAGTCCTGGTGAAAATGAGCAAAAACAAGGACACCACCCTCCCTGTCCTAACCTGTCCGAGCTTGTGAGTCATTTTGCTTTTCCTCCTTCTGGCGTGGATGCTCTCGGAGTGGGTTTCCCTCGTCCAATGTTTGTCTCTCTCCCTCAGGGAGCCGGTGGATGAGGTGCTGCAGATCCCCCCGTCGCTGCTGACATGCGGGGGGTGCCAGCAGAACATCGGGGACCGCTATTTCCTGAAGGCCATCGACCAGTACTGGCACGAGGACTGCCTCAGCTGTGACCTGTGCGGCTGCCGCCTCGGCGAGGTGGGCAGGCGCCTCTACTACAAGCTGGGCAGGAAGCTCTGCAGGAGGGACTATCTCAGGTAGGCATCTCACTCCTCACACCCTTCCTCCCTCCTCCCCGTTTTACTGAGTACAGCTGGGATTGAGGAATTCATTTGGATTGACTCTCAAAGCCTGGCAGCATCTGCAAGCTCAGGTTCGCAGTATGGGCTCCTGTCCTAGAATCCCTGGATCATTTGGGCTGGAAAGGGACCTTACAGCTCCTCTCGTTTCAGCCCCTGCCACAGGCAGAGACACCTTCCACTGGGACAGGTTGCTCCAATTCCCTTCCAACCTGGCCTTCCAGGGATGGGGCATCCACAGCTTCTCTGGGCAACCTGTGCCAGGGCCTCACCTCAGGGAAGAATTCCTTCCCAATATTGCAACTAAACACACCCTCTTGGTACTTTAAAGCCATTTCCCCTTGTCCCATTCCTCCATCCCTTGTCCAAAGTCTGTCTCCAAGTCTCCTGGAACCCCTTTAAGCACTGGAAGGGGCTCTAGGGTCTCCCCAGAGCCTTCCCCAGAGTGCACAGCCCCAACTCCCTCAGCCTGTCCTTATATTTTTGGGATTCAAATGCAGATGTTTTTAGTATTGCTGGGATTCCTCAGTAAATTATAGATAAAACTAGAGATTGTCTGTGTTGGTTAGATAAACAACATGGAATTGTTTATATCTAAATCTTTTAACGTTTGGGGGGAAAAAAACATTTTTAATGGAAATGAAAGCAGTGCTACACATTGTGGACAAACCAGAATTATTTGATAATGTGAAGAATACAGAAAGAACACCAAGGACTCAGAGTTGTTGGCATCTGTCATTTTGCACAGACCTAACCCCACAGCTCCAGGTGAAGGGTCAGTCTGGCATTCTGGCAAGCAGAAATTGGGAAAAGGGGCTGAATTCCAGCAATCTCCCACTGAGCTGGCAATGAACTGATTCCCCTGAATGGTTTTAAGGAGTTTTTCTGCTTCTCCCAGAATTGCCTTGGAGCTTAAAGGTGTTTAAACCCAGGTAAGAGGTGAAAGATCATTTGGGGTTTTGGCATTCTTAAGCCCAGTGCTGAATTAGCAAGAATTTGCACATTTTGCAGAATCAGATCCTACAAATACACTTGTTATGGGTGTTTTCATCAATAACTCTCTGCCTTCCTGTTTTGCCAAAATTTGTAAGTAAAGGATTAATTGGAGACTAAGATATTTCACAAAAATGGATAACAAAGGATCTTTACATTCTTGATTAAAATGTATTGATCTTTGCTGTGCTGGTTGTGTTCCATTTCTTCTAATGGATCCCTAACGTGTCAGGAGGTTTGTGGAACAGAATAATAATATTTGGTGTTTTCCCAGCTTTTTTACTGAAGACTAATTTACCTGCCAATAAAAATGAAACCAAAGTCTCGGTGGACTTCCTAATTATGCTGTCTCTGGGCTTTGCTGATGGAATTTTGCTGAGCAGAAATTAAGGACTGAGTTCTGCTAATGGGACCACTTGTAAATCCTGCAGTGATCCGGTGTTAATTACACTTCCCAGATACTTTTCATCTTAAAATGGAAACAACAGGAAGTATGGCAATACAATTAATGCATTTTCTTGCAGTGAAATCCAACGTTTTTATTATTTAATAATGCAATAGATATCTTCCCTCATTAATGAAAAATTTGGCAACCTTTTTGTAACCTTAGCGTTACTTTCACTGGGTAGAGGTAAACACTGACATCTCCTGGTAGACAAAAGGAATGATATTCTTTCTCCTTAAATGTCTCTTAATTTACCAGACATCCTTTTTCCAGTTCAGAAGATGATCAGGCACAGCACATGCAGGAGATGCGTAGGAGGTGGAAAAACTCTTTTCAGAATTAGTATGGAAGTTTGGAAGTCAAACTCAATGAATACATCACCTGTAACATTCATCCCTTTAAAAAATAAAATATCAATATATTCATGTTTCTTTATTATTGATTTGACTTGATAAACTCTACAGGGCATTCATTAGAGGCTCCTTTTTATAGACAGTATCATGAGGACCTCAGCAGGGTTTCTCCATGTGGATTAAAGAGCAGTCCACAGCATAAAACTGTCTCATAGGTATCTAGGAGGTCTTAGAACGTGTCCTTCTGAAACCCGTCAGGAGCGACTTCATGGATCAGGAGTGCCTTCATGGATACAGAAACACTTGAAAGAATTTCCAGTGTGGAGGCACAGACAAAAGGCAGGAGAGCCTTAGACCATGGCTTATCTCAACTCCTTTCCGTAAATTACAGAGTAACAGCTTAAGAAAGGCAACAATTATTAGCAAAAGGTAATTTCTGTTGATCACAGAAGTGGAAGTGTTAATATGGCACAACTTCATGCAGTGCTCTGGGCAAGCTTTGCTTGTCCAGTTCAGAATAAGGTCATTGATCAGAGAAGCCAATTATATTGATAGATTCGAGTAGATTTAGTTTGGATATTAAGGAAGAAATTCTTCCCTGGGAGGGTGGGGAGGCCCTGACACAGGTTGCCCAGAGAGGCTGTGGCTGCCCCATCCCTGGAAATGTCCAAGGCCAGGCTGGATGGGGCTTGGAGCAACCTGCAGTAGTAGAAGGTGTCCCTGCCCATGGCAGGGGGTGGCACAGAATGGACTTCAAATTTCCTTCCAACCCAACTCATTCTGTGATTTTATCCAAGGTGAAAACCTTGGATTATCTGCTTCAATTTTTGGTGTTGCAGTTTCCAGTTCTGCTCAGCAGCTTTCCACATGACCTCTCTCTAACTCAGCACTGGTCCTAATGGATCAAGGGTGTTGTGCTTTGGTTTTGATTGGGTTTTGCTCAGCTAAGGAGCCGTGCTGACCTTTGTGCTGTCGTCGCAGGCTCTTTGGCCAGGACGGGCTGTGTGCCTCCTGCGAGAAGCGGATCCGCGCCTACGAGATGACCATGCGGGTGAAGGACAAGGTCTATCACCTTGAGTGCTTCAAGTGCGCCGCCTGCCAGAAGCACTTCTGTGTGGGGGACAGGTACCTCCTCATCAACTCGGACATCGTGTGCGAGCAGGACATCTACGAGTGGACTAAGATCAACGGCATGATCTAGCACGGATGTGCCTGGCGCTCTGGGACAGACACCTCCCGGGCCCAGCTGCACCCAGGAGAGATCATCCCTTGGGCTGTGGGCTTTGGAACGGGGGGGAAACGCCACTCAGTCGGCCCTTGGCAAGCAGTGCATAGAATGTAAACTACACCCAGGTGAAGGAGGGAGAGCAAAGCAATAGTAGCTAGACTGACTTGTGTTCGCAGCACGGACAGTAACTGACATCAGCTGGCAGCTGGGGACAGACACAGCACCATAACCCATCCTCCCAACTGGAACAGAGTAGGGACTTCTGTAAAGAGATGTTATGACGTTGTCACCTGCAGACTAGGATTGTGCAATTCAGTTTTCTTTCTGTCTTGTTTTCATTACTGAGTTTAGATGACAAGCTCCCACAGTAGGCGTGACGAGGAATACTGGAAGGAAAGAACCATCCCTCACATGGTCATTCCATATAGCCTTACACATTGGGTGGGAGATATTTTTGCATGGATTTTTTCTTTTTCCTTTGAGAATGAACAATGCATCCTCTAGTCCCAAACTCTTCTTTTAAAAATCCCTGCTGAATAGTTGCTTTCGGGCACTGCTGTCTCAAGATGAGATGTTCCCCAGATCATTTCTATACAAATATAAATCTAAAGAGTTGTTCAACTATTTTATTAACTTAGATTATATCAATAAAATATTTGTTGTGTGTAGTAAGACTCTGCAGCTTTAATAAAAATAATGAAAGATTTGAGTGTTGTTCTTTTTTCTTTCTTTTTTTTTAAATTGTGCTGGATTCTTTTGTTTGTATTATTAATTTTATTTTTTGGTAGCAGGGTTTCTACTCTTTGTTTACAGCTGGATCTACTTCAGGTTGTGTTTCAAAGCACAAATGTGAGAACACTGAGGGTTCAGTAAATCTTATGCTCTTCATGCTAAGAAATTAGATTGTGCTGTAGGAGAAATTAGTGTTGTGTGACACCAAGGCTCTTTGGTGTTTATGAGGATGTTTTGAGGCTGGTTCTGGGTGTTTTGCAACAGATTGCATCTATCTGATCTTGGAAATCATGTAAGATTTGGGTCTTTTAGAAAGGGAGCTCATCCTGGTTTTGCTCTGGGTTAGGGAATCCAGGATAATATCATGAGAGCCAATAAACCTATTTTGAAAGAATTAATTTCAGTCATCTTTAAGGTCCCTTCCAACCCAAACCATTCCATGATTCTATGATATCATATTCTCTCCAACTTATTTTTCCTGACGTGAATAGTCTTAAGTTTCTTGTCTGAAAGCTGTTTCGTGCCTCTGATAAACTTTTATGTCTCATCTCTGATTCTACATTATTCTTTCCAAGAGTGGGACTACAACTCCACGTTGTGCCGGAAGGCACTAAAAATTAAAGCTTTTCCCACAACTGAGCAAGTTTGGCACCCACCCAGAAGGTGCTTGGCAGGTCCATTCACTCCATCACTACTGACACATCAGGAATAGCAGCTTAAACCTGTGGATATCTACTTGATTGTTCTCAATAAACTCGTCACCCAGGGGATGTCCCAGCCACTGATCAGTGACAACGTTCTGCTTTTTACAATGCACACTCTGAGAGCTCTTTTCTGGCTTTTGCTGTCACAGGGAGAGCTGGGGACAAACCCTTTAAATCTTGTTATCAGTGAAATTGGAAACTGCACCTAATGAGAACAACTTGGAAAGTATAGTTTGAGGGCCCTGATATTTAGCTATTTTCCAGTGATATGCTGACCTCTGGAGGCCACAGGCAGCTGGTTATAATTATAATTATTAGCCTGAATTCCTGCCAGCAGAGGCAAGGAAAGGCAAGGAAAATACAGCTATCAGCTCTCTTCATTGACAGTAGCTCCTTGCAAATCTTCTGTCCAGCAAGAAACAAAGCCTAAAGTCATTAATGAGATCATTCACAAAACTTGGTGGGTGTAGCCAGGATGCTGAGGTAGGGTGGAGGTGCACAATGGTTCTCCAGGTTGTGTCACAAGTACACAGTGTGAGCCATAACAGGGCTGATTTTCATGATTTCACCTCACAGAACATTTGACTGAAAATTTAGGGCAAGAGGCTTCATTTACATCTGGGCTGAGATCAGGGAAGAGTGTTAATACCTCAGGGAGACCTTGTAGGTTTGCACTAAGTAGGCCAAGACCTGTGTTCTCACCTCAGAAACTGACTTTTGGCAAGGTAGTTCAATATTTTGCTTCTCATTTACCCACTCATAGAATGGAGATGTTCTCACTTATTCCATAAAAGTTCCTAATGCAAACACATTCATTATTTTGTGTAAGGTCTAGTTTACACAGGGAAATATATTTTTTAGACCTAAACGTATATATCTGTAAAGGAAGGGTCCTTTACATAATTTTTTATAAGACCACCAGTATCAAGTATCATTTTTTATAAGACCACCAGGTTTATTTAGTCCGTGTAATTTCAGAAAGAGCTTAAGCTGAACTAGAAAGTGCCAGAATAGCCTCCACTTGAGCAGCAGTATTGCTTTCCCCAAATAATTATACCAATCTGTTGCTGGACTTTTCCATGACAAATTCCCAATGCTTGCTCTCTGAGTCCAGGAGGAGAGAGAGCAGATTTCTCTTGGAATTAGTATAAGCAACACTTTACCTCATCTTGATTATGTTCCTTACAGTAAGGACTCTCTCCTGCAAAACCAAGAAAATAAAATATTCCAAGAACAACATCAAAAATGAAAGCAGAGCTGATTTAAAGTCCTAAGCAAAAAGAACAAAAATCTGAATATGACTTCATCACTGATACTCAAATGCGTCGTCCTTTCTGTGTTTCCGCTATCAGCAGTATTTTAAAAGGCATATCATCCGTCAAGATTCCCCTTCTTTGTCCCCATTATTCAGTGTCATGGCAGGAAGATGAGAGCATTACCATCGATATCACTTTTTTAATTCCCTGCCCTTGAATAAGGGCAATAAGAGCCCTGCATAATAGAGTTTTCAGCAGAGAGAGTAAATGGGAATCGGTTGTTAATTCAATACAGGATCCAGAAGCCATCTCTCCCTTCTCTTTTCTCAAGGTAATACTCTGCCTTCAATTGTCATTATAGCCAAGAATGAAATTATTTGAATTCTGGACACATCAGCACAAACCCCAGGACTCCCTGCCAATTTCGTTGCCTGCTTGGAAGAGAACATCAGAGAGCATCACTCATTTATACGACTGCCAGCCTGAGACTGTAAATTCAGAAAACAAGGAGGCCTCAGGTGCTGCACTTTAACAGGTCTTTCTGCTCCCGAATCACCTCCACCTCACACATAAGGCAACATTTTATCCCTGAAAGGCAAAGCTTTTAAGCATCTGCCAGAGCACACGCTCTGTACGACCTGAATGTGAATTGAAAATGAGACTATTAAGTTTATTAATTGGTATCAGTGACTTAAGGCTTTGAAGGAGATTCATGGCACTCGGGAAAATAATCTATAAAAATTTTTGTTGCTCTAAAAAGATAGTGCAGCATCAGCTTATTTCACTTGCAGCAGGTTCATCTCTTTTATGGAGCACATACTGCACTGGAGGCAAAGGGAAATTTAATGGACACTGGAAAAAATTATCTATTCCTCTGTCCCACAACAACTTAAAAAAGCATAAAAAGACAGAACTGAGAGATTGAGATACACTATCACAAAACATTTAAGGCACTATAATTAAATTAAGATTCAGAAGTCTGTCAGTGAGATGAAGATTAAACTGGCAGAAAGTTGAACCGTGTTTGAAGCAACTTGTTCCCTCCTGCTGAGGGTTGCTTTGTACCAGGCTAATGAGAAGGCACATCTCAGAAAGCTTCCTAACAAACCAGACGATCGCTGATGGTAATTAATCAATGTGGTTTGCACGAGCATACACCATGTGCCACTTTCAAGTGCCTCACAAGCATTAATTAATGCTTTATTATGTGTCTTGCTCCCATTGTCTGTCTTGCTCCCATTGTAAGCCACAAGCCCTGCCTGCATCCATAGCAGGCTGTGGATAACAATTTTTGATTTTTTAAAGATGTTTCGGTGAAGAGATGTTTCTTTTTTTAATGAAAAATTGAGTGCACCTTTTGCTAAGTGCTCCATGATTGCTTCTGCTCTGTATCTGGCATATTCTGGTAACATTTACAGCTTGGCATAAGGCAGCAAAGCCCGTAGCCAAGGGGGAATGGACTGCAAGAAGGTTGATTCCTGTGGAGGTGCTGGAACTGGAGGAGAGGCAACAAGGAATGTTGTAACAGGAAGCGACTAGGGTGATGGAAAGCTGTTGCTCTGCAGTGTTGAGAGAGAAATAACTTATGAAAGCTGTGACCCAAGAGAAATAACTCCTGTAGTCCAGTAGCTCGGTACCAGCTACGTTTCATGTGATTCCTGAGATGTTTCCTCTTTGGGGCTGTAACTTCTTGGGTTAGTTGGTAAAAATTCCTAGGGTTTTGGTTTTCTCCTTTCCTCAGATGTGTCTTGCATCTTGTCTCAGACAACTTTACCAGTGAGTTTCATAACAGCTGTGATCTGGTTTTGAGATACAGAAATGCTTTACTTACTTATATTTTGAAGAAACATAATAAAAGTGAAATTCTCCTTCAATAAGGCACATAGTCTTCAGTCTGGCATCGTGACAGCTCCCCAAACCAGCACTTATCATGCTGCTATCTTATTAAAAATATCCAAGACCTGCAATTATCAACTTAAAGATGCTTTGCAATACCGGGAAACTCCTGGTGGGCTCTAAGATAAGGCCCCATCACATGGTGGCTGTGATTTTTAGCAGCCCATGGCTGTGAGCGAGCGCCTAATGAGCAGTGATGCAGCCACCCTGGAATTCCTGGAGCTGGCCCAGCAGTGTGTGTGACCCACCATGCAGGAGGAACGTGCTGTCCAGCTGATAAGGGAGCGTGCATCAGCAAATACGGCTTGTTTATCCCGTAAAAACCACTTTGGAGGAGTGCAAGCAGAAAGAGGACCGGTCTGCACTGCACAGATAAGAGCTCTGACCAAAAGGACGACCAAAGGTCACACTAGGCCTCCTGGAAACTCCCAAAGAGAAGCTTTCAGTGGGAATGGATGACTAAGGGAATTGCAAAGGGCTTCTGGAGGCTTTTATCAGTGTGTTACCTCTCCAAATGCAGCTCAGCACTTCAGTCATTTGTTGTTGCCTGCTCTGATGAATGTGCTCTGGCTCGAGGAGTTAGTAGCCAAAAAACCCCACCACTGTAGCCACGACCAACTGCCTGCCTCATTAACAATCTCAGCTAATGACCTAAGAACAGTGTGTGCAGCTGAAAAGTGAGCTGCTATCTGGGTCATACACATGTGGGGTTTTTTAAGGTCAGGAAAGGCTTAATAGCAGTTTTCTGCAGGGATGCCTTATTATTCTTTATGTTCCTCAGGTAAAGGAAGATCTCCTGAACTCCCACACAAAGCAAGCAGGGTCTTGGCACTTTCCATGGGATCATGAAATATTCCTGCAGCCCCTTTCAGTGGGGTCTTTCACACATCCCTCAGGCCATGAACCATGTCATGGACTGAGAATCACACACAGTGAAACCACTGGAATTGTGTGAAATTAGAAATACTCATGAGGCAAGAATCATGCCTTTCTACACCATCCCTGCTCTCTAAAGTAAATAAACTTTACTTTTTATACTTTCCTAGGTAAAGATTCCATTTGTAGTAGTATCTTTTATTTGATTTATGTGAGAGGATTATATGAATTGAAAACCAACTTGGAGCTAAGCTAGGCTGTGAAAGAGTAAAACTTGGCTACAGTTTGTGTCAACATGCAATCTTTGATCGGAGGAAAAAAGCGCAGTCTATCATCAACATTGCTCTCCCAAGTGGATTCCAAGTTCTCCAAACATACATAAATATTTCAGACCCATTTTGGAGCTAAGAATCGGAGACAAAAAGATTTGCTAATAACCAAAGACAAACCTGAAGCCACCTTGATGCAGAGTGGGGAGGACTGGACATAGCTTTTTGATAACCTCAGGCAACTGATGCAGGCAAAAGCATCCATGTCACAGATGGTCCAGAAGGATGAAAGCTGGGAGTAGACTCCAGTTGCTTTGTAAGCACCAGATGAAGTCCATTGGTCGATTCTTGAAGTTTTCCTTGATTTAATTTCACTGTGGAGCTGCCAAGGCCAATTCACCACTGTGTGAGGTTTGGGAGGGGTTTTGTTGGTTTATCCTGGGTCTACGTGGCTGTAACAAGGCAGGGATTTTTTCAGCTGTTGTTTCATTGTGTCAGGGTGCAGCTTGAAGCTGTACTCCATCAGAGATCCCATTTGTTACTAAAATGTCCAACAAGCTCCCATGCAATACTTAGTTCATTCACGTAGACATTTCCCTGAAGTTCTGGCTCTGCTCCCTCCCTGTCATCTCTCACATCTCATCTGAGATTCACTCTTGTGAAGCCTGAAGATGCGATTTGTTATCAGTTCCTATGTAAATCCCCCGCTGTTCAAAGGACTGCTGAACTGTCTTTATGTTTGTGTGGTTCACCGGAGTCACTGCAGGGTAGTACAGCTCCCGTTCTGAATTCCCCTACCCTGCTCCTCCTATGCTCTTTATTACAGTCACTCCTTGTGTTCTGGTTAATTTTACATGATCAGATTTTCAAGCCAAGGTCACTGCCTGGTTATTTCTGTGAAGCCCTGATCTTATTGCATCTTTGCTACAGCAAAGAACAAACCCAATAAGAACAGTATAATAACAACACAAATTTTCTGGACCTCAGCTTCTTTCTTGCTACCAATCCCCCAAGCTGCCTCCTCCCCTCAAAGTCTCGGTTTTGCCCATGTATTATTGTCCATTTACAGTACTAAACAGCTGATCTTGTGAAGAGCAGCCCATTCCCCAAAACCTTAGGACATTAGCTGAATTTCCAGAGACACTCAGCATCCAGTGGCGAAAGATCCCCAGTGTGTAATTTCATTAGATTTTCAAGAAGTAAAAATAAATGAAGGATGCTAAAAGCCTCATCATCTCTCACAGATTAAACACTGGACACGCAAAGCAATCTGAGCAGTTTCCAGCCTGATGAGTACTTCTGATCTATTTGGCCATTTGGGCTCCATGGCCGGTGATAATGGAAGAAAAATTAGGCTCTATTATTAAGTGGAAAAAAACCTTTATGTCTAGGCTGAGCTAGGAAAATTCCATGATAACTTACTGGTGTCACAGTTTCTACAGCTGTCAGTTATTTGATGGAGGATGCAAAGGCTGCTGTGGGTAAAACATTGAAATACTACAATTTCAAATGGGTTTATGTTGGCTTTTGGTTCTGTGGGTTTTGGTTGGTCGCTTGCTTTTTGTTTATTTTTTTTTTTTTCCTTCAGTCTCAGCAACAGATATTTTGGTTTTACTATGTTTTTGTTTAAATAATTGTTAGGACATCCATTAGGAAGGTAAAATGCCAGCCATTTCTGCACTTGAGGAGCCTCTAGCCTGAGCAGGGGTGATAATCAATTTTTATAACTAACTCCTGTAGATCCTTCACTTCCATCTTTGCCACTGCCTAAGCCCTTGAGTAAAAGCTTGGATCTATGCAAGTTCTAGAAGCAAAACTATCCAGGCTTTTGGCAAAGCCTGAAAGACAAAGAATTATGGACCTTCTCTTGGCTCTGCATTATTAGATTTTCATGGGGCACAAACCCAAGGACAAACACAAGTAATATAATTTTATTAGCATTTCAAATATACTTTTGCTATTGTGTTTTCTTCTCTACAGGGAATGTTACAATTATAGAAATTATAAAGGACAAAAATCTCCCCAACAGCTAGCAACAGTGCAGTCATAAAACCACCCCCTTGTTCCTTTCTAGTTCTTATTTGAGCAGTGTTGCTAGGACAATGAATTATTTCATTAAAATCCTACTGATACCTGAAAAAGAAGAGAGAAAAGAATTTCTAGCATAAAATCATGCAGAAGAAATAACTAATTCTTTCATATAAGAATATTTAACTCACTAAAGGTGAGGGGCATTAAAAGAGTAGCGTTTATTGCTTGTGCAGCTATTGCACATTGAGTGTTCTTTTCCTACAAAATGTGATCCTGAAGATGCAACACTTTTTTTGTTTTGCTTTGATGATATTCAACTCAGTTTATTTTCCCAGTCTCAGTTTCGCCCACTTATTATTGTCCACTTAAATCACTAAGAAGCTGATCTTGTGAAAAGCAGGCCATTCCCTGACCAAAACCCTTGGGCACATAAATGGAATTTCAGGAGACCCAGGGCTGAGTTCTGAGGACCAAATTCTGAGGGCTGAGTTCTCAATTCTAAGGACTGAGTTCTGAGAGTTGAGTTTTGAGTTCTGAGGACTAAGCGCAGAGTTCTGGTTCAGAGTTCGGAGGGCTGAGTGAGGAGTCCTGAGGGCTGAGTTCTTGAGGCCTGATTTGGGAGTTCTGAGAGCTGATTTGGGAATTCTGAGGGCTAATTTGGGAATTCTGAGGGCTGAGTTCTGATTTAGGAGTTCTGAAGGCTGAATTCAGAGTTTTGAGGGCTGAGTTCTGAGGGCAGATTTGGCAGCTCCGAGGGCTGATCTGGCACCTGCGAGGGCTGAGTTGGGAGTTCCGAGGGCTGAGTTGGGAGTTCCGAGGGCTGATTTGGCACCTGCGAGGGCTGATTTGGCAGTTCCGAGGGCCGATTTGGCAGCTCCTACGACTGATTTACCAGCTCCGAGGAGGCCGCGGAGCCGCCGCCCCCGGGAGGCGCTGCTCCGGCGGCGCGGAGAGAGGCGTGATGGGCGGCGCGTCCCGGGGACGTCTCGCAAGATGGCGGCGCCCCCGGACATGGAGCTTTCCCCGACCCTGAGCCTGGAGCTGCTCCCCACCGACCCGCTGCTCCTCATCCTCAGCTTCCTCGACTACCGGGATCTGGTGAGGTACGGGCAGCCCGGGGAGATGGCACGGGTGGCCTGGGGGGATGGCAGGGGCGCGGCGGGCGGAGCGCTCCCCGGGCTGTGCGGGGAAAGGGCTTTCCTGCTTCCTTAGGAGGCGCTGAGGAGAGGACACGGTCTGAGCACCTTTCCCTTCCAGCAGCACCGGGCTTTCCCCTCTTTTACCGTCATCTTTCTAACAAAAGGAAATGTTCCCTTTTACTGAGAGGGTGGTGAGGCCTGGCACAGGCTGCCCAGAGAAGCTGTGGCTGCCCCATGCCTGGAAGTGTCCAAGGCCAGGTTGGACGGGGTTTGGAGCAGCCCGGTCTAGTGGAGGCAGCCCGGTCTCCTGCCTATGGTAGGGGAACTCTTTGATCTTTAAGGTTCCTTCCAACCCAAACCATTCAATGAATCTGTTTCTCTCTCGCCCATTATGTGTTTGTACCTAAATGAAACAGTAAGTAAATTTGTGAAATCAGAAATCAGTATTTCCCCGAAGCTTGTGTTTCAACGGGAAGACAAAGGGTGGTCTTGCTGCTAGTAAATGTATTCTACCCTTTGAGGAAAACCAAACGAAACAAAATAGGGTGACTTTTCAAGGGAAAAAAAGAACTTGAATGAAAGTGGCAGGTGCCTCTTGGCTGAAGGGTTGTGAGTCGTACAGTGAAGATGAGAGTGTGGTTTTGGGTAAAACCTCAGCAGTCAAGTGCAAGGTTTGGCAGTGATTGAAACCACAGATTAATCCAAGAGGGAGGAATGAGCATAAGAAGAAAGCAGAGTATTACCAGAAATGTGGGGATTTTGGGTTTTTTATTACCCCTAATAAATATTAGTCAGGAATGATAAGGATATCAGGGAGATTTCTGTTAGGATATCAGCAAAAAAGACATTAAGTATAAGCAAAAATGATAACAGTTGTTATGGTGACCCTTAGATATTTGATCATGTGCCAACTTTTCCATTGTTGGTGTAATTAGTGAGAATGGCTTTAATTTCACTTTTATCATGTTTGAAGCCACATGTTCCTGTGGTGCTGTGGTGACTTACTCCCTTCCAGAAATTATAGGCTTGATTGATAAACACCAGTACAATAGATTTCTGCAAGGGAAATTTTTTCCTTTGGGATATTTCAGTTCCCCAACCCTAAAAATATAAAAAATCCCCATGTCATGAAATTTTTCACAGCCACATGTCCAAGTGTGAACGGAATGTGTTTGTGGGGATGTGGATGGAAAGGATAATGCCAGGGAATACAGGAGAATCAGTTTGTTGAGGTTGATTTTGAGATACTAATACAATTCCAGTTTAAACAGTTTATAAAACCCCAAAAAGCAATAACTGGAATCTTGTTTGGTACCCTCATTTGGGGTTAATCACAGTCTTTGAAACATGCACTTGGCACTGTAGAACAAGCTACCAGAGGAAGTGATGTTGCCACATCTAAACTGATGGTGTCTTTTGGAGACTTTCTTCAAAGTTTGTTATTTAAGCAATTTAAAGAGGAAAATAAGTTTGTAATATTCAAACTGTATGGTTTCTGTAGTTTACTGTGGAAAAGATAGGGCAGAGCCTGACCATCCAGATAAAAAGGGATTTAAATCATAGCAGCCTGTGCTACTGGAATGCTTTCCACTGGTGGAGTGGAGTCATGCTGGAATCTTTCAGGCACTGTTTACTCTGGAGTAGGTCTGCAGGGTGACCTGCTTTACAAAAGTACTTAATTGCTGCCAGTTCTTTAAGTGTGTGGAAAAGTAGTTCATGACTTACACAACTGTGATGAAGAGCTTTAACCATTGTAAGCACAGCTCTAAAAGGACAGCCAAATCATTTTCAAACTCTGCATTTATTTCATGAGAGTGTGATATGTGATACAGCATTTCTGCCTGTCTGTTTTGCTGCAATCACATTTAATGATTTTATGTTTGTAGTTGCTGCTATTTGAATAGAAGATTAAATCAGCTATCAAGCCATGACCCACTGTGGAAAAGACACTGCAAAAAATACTGGCTCATTTCAGAGTAAGTGGGATTGTTTTAAGCTTTTTCTCCTATGAAAATGAATTTCTAAAAGATGTCATTCAGCTGATTTTCAGTCCATCTTACATCCATCTCATACTCTCAGCTTCTCCATAGCTGAGAAAAGCTGAGTAATGAAGGATGTGAATTAGCTTTTCACCAGCTCTAAGGTTCACTACCAGACAGAGCTCTGTTCAGAAGGCACTCTGTGTAAGGGAGTATTGTTTCTAAATTTTCCCCTAAGTAGCCCAAATGTTTCCTAATTCTGTTCCAGCTTGCTGTTGAATAGATGCTGGAATTAATTGAGTTTGTGTAGCTTCACATGGCACAGAGTGTTCCTGGGTTAATGTTATGCATCCCGTTCCTGCCAAATAACAAATACCAACTCCTTGGGTTTAGAAGTCTCTTCAAGCAGCCAGTTGAACACACTCTCTCCATGTGCCCTTAGGGAGGAAAAAAGCCGAAGGAATCAGAGCTGGAGAACCATCTTCATCAGCACCTACTCTGATTTAGGAAGATACATCCACTACTATGCCACTCTGAAAAAAGCCTGGGATGACCTGGAGCAGTACCTGGGGCAGTGGTGTCCACGCATGATCAGCTCTTTGAAAGGTACCTGGCACACCTGTGAGTAGGTTGGTTCACCCAGCCCTGCGTGTTATTAGGCCTCATGCTGCTTTCATGAAAGGTGTGTGCCTTAATTAGCAGAGTCCTGAAAGTCAGGTAGATGTGCTCTCCCTTACTTGCAAACACAGGCAGAGTCCTTGCCCAGTTCCTACTGATCCAAAGATTCTCTGAAATCAAGGTGATTTTTTTTTCTAGTGACTGCTCTGTCTTTATTACACTTCTGGGTTGCTATGACGTGTTGTTTGTTATTTTTTTAGTGTAGTAACTCCATTGCTTTGAGGACCTGCTGGTGGGACTTTATTTGTGAGGTTTTCATAAGACCTCCTTAAAACACTGTCACATGAAAGCAGACATTTTAATCTGAAGCCAACAAAAAGGATGTTGTTGGGTTTTATTTTTTTCTGTAGGTCTTACTGTAGTCCAGATGTGGAACATTAATTTTTCCTTTTTTTTACTCCTCTCCTAGATTATGTTTTCAGTTTCAGTTTGTATTTTAATCCTTGAAGTACTTCCAGTGTTCTTGGTCGTAAGTCACAACTACAGTGAGTTTTGGCTTTTCTGGTATAGGGGACAAAAAAACTTCTGCGTTTTCAGCTGCATTTCAGTTTTCTGTATGAAGTTGACTTTTAAACCATGATGTCTAATTTAACCTGATCTGTGAAATTAAGAGACAAATGATCTCTTAAGAGACAATATTAAGAGGCAGATTATCTCCTTCCCATTTAAATTTTGCTTTTTCTTGGTTTGCTTGGATAGTGCTGGATTCTTACGTTTTGCTAAGTATTTCTCAAGACCGAATGTGAAGCTTTTATTTATGTACAGAAAGACAAAAACAAATTTCAAATTACCAATTTCCACTCTTACATAATGATGGCAGGTTTTAGATAAAATTTATGCCTTTTTCATACCATTTGTAAGGGATACTGTTTCAATGAATTGTTAATTTATGTCCTGTTAATGAAAGAGATATTCCGTATGAAAAGAGTTTTAAGAAAATGGATTGGAACAGACCATTTTTTGCTGGAAGTGAGGGTGTTAGAACGCCTCTGAAGTGCATATGGAAATGTAAGAATAGTTCTTCTCCACCCCTTTGTGTTACTGACTTGAAAATCCCCCTTTTACAACCCATTTATTGCTTCAGATTCTAGGTGAATGGGGGCTGCAGCCAGCATTTCTGTGTCACTGATTGAACTGGAAACTAAAAGAAGCAACCCTTAGGGTGATGAAAGAGTAAAATCAATACTGCCTGAGAGCTGTAACTGGGGCTCAGTTGTTGGTGGTGTTGTGGCAGAAAGGTTCATTTCACTTTATAAACATTTGCTGCTTTCAGGCCTGTGGAGGTTGCACTGGACTGAGATTGGTGCTGTATTAAATAAACAGTCATAATTTTCCTTTCAAATTTATGTGATACTCATTGTGTACCACCCAGCATGCAGTGAAGCCACCAGATACTGACTTGAGTCCACGTTGGTTGGATGAGGGCATTTACAGATTCCATGCTTTGTGTTTGAAATACCTGCACTATCCTTTCTTTTCCAGAGAGTGTGAGGGAGGAAGATCTGGATGCTGTGGAAGCACAAATCCACTGCAAACTCCCCGATGACTATCGGTGTTCGTTCCGTATCCATAATGGGCAGAAGTTGGTTGTTCCAGGGTAAGGACTGAAAGCTACTTACCAAGTATTAATTCCTTTTGTATTCCTTAGACACTTCGCTTATTAAAAGGTGAAATGTCCCCAGAGCAGGATAAATGAAGCATTTAAATGTATAGTGACTGAGTCACCGCTTAAGTGACACTTCCAGAATTGGCTGTCTTCTAATCTTGGAAGTAATTGGAAGCCCAGCATGGTTTTCTAATTGCTCAAATTATTTTTGCACTTCCCCTTTTCCTAGTGAGAACCCTTGTCAGTTTTTTGCAATAACTCTAAACTTCCAGCTGTTAGACTTTTAATCATAGCACTGCAAGTTGCTCCCCTGAAGTTTGGCTTTGTATTACAGAAGTAAATTAGCCTCTTGCACTCTTTAAGCTTCATTCTTTAGTAATTCTTTTATTCTTTAAAAGGGTTAGGGAATGACTTAAAACCAGTTAGTCATATTAAAGTAGAATCAAATTTTCAATTCTGCAAACTAAGTTTCCTCAGTAGAAGATTTTACTATTTTATGCCGTTTCTGCAATGAAAAACTCCCTTTTACATTAAGGTTAGAAAGCTGATGACCAAAGTTTCTGGTATTTCTGCTGTAGAAAAATTAGGTGTTTGAAGCACCTGATGAAGTTTTGTTTTGTTTTGCTGCTAACATAAGCAAAAGATGGAAAACTACAGCAAATCTTTGCAATGTCTGTAGGGAGGAATGCATTCATATTGCTCTGCCGAAACCTTCACTCATAAAGAAGGTGCAGCTTTCTCCAATTCGAGTGTTTTATGTGCAGAAGGGATTCAGGAAACTGTTTTATGAAACAATAAGGATGATTTCTAGTTCTGTTTTCCAGGAGAGACTTTAACATTTTTTAGAGAGGAGATAGGTGCCCTAGTTCTGTAGATTTCAAATGGTGCTCTACAGCCATTTTCATCCTCTCTCTCCACTGTTTTACTCCCACAAAACCTCTACTCTAATGATGTGGCTATGGAGGGGCTGCAGGAGCAGACACAAAGCTGTGGGGAAGTCTTCCAGCTTGGAGGAAGGCTGCCAGGGGAAGGTGTGGTCCCACTGGTGAGGGATGAATACTGGAAGATCAGGGGTAGGCAGTGGAAGTTCGTGCAGCAGGTTGTTAAATCAGAAACAGAAATTATGTGGGACTTATCCTTGTTAGATGCTTCAGGTTTCTATGTTGGCACAGCTTCTGTAGAACGTCCTAATTCCAGGCCAGACTTCCTAAGGAGAAAGAGGAATGGAACCTGTTGCCCAGGATGGGATCAGCTTTTAGCATGCTGACATGTGGCAGCTTGCACCTGAGTCACTGCTTTCATAGCAGCATCACCTCAGCATCTGCAGGAATTTACATCTCATTTGCCTTTCCCTGGTGTTCCCAGCTGGGAGTGTGGGTGTGGAGTGTACACTCAGGTTTGGCTGATGCTTCCACAAAGCCAGGGTGATGTGAACTAATCACCTAGTTCAGCATGTGGATATTCAACTTGGATTTCACCTCAGTCTAATACTCCTGTAGAGCATTGAAAGAAGCAGTTTCCAAAAGATGACAAGCCAGCTTTGCCTTGTGAGTGATGTTTCCTGTTCGTGTTCCCTGTTTTTGTTGTTCCCAGCCTGATGGGCAGCATGGCCCTGTCGAACCACTACCGCTCCGAAGACCTGCTGGACATCGACACAGCGGCCGGAGGCTTCCAGCAGAGGCTGGGGCTCAAGCAGTGCCTGCCCCTGACCTTCTGCATCCACACTGGCCTCAGTCAGTACATGGCCCTGGAGAGTGTGGAGGGACGGAATAAATACGAGATCTTCTATCAGTGTCCAGTAAGGAAGATGTGTTTGTATTCCCAAAGTACTTCTGTGCTGATTGGTAGTGCAGGAAGCTTAGTGGGAAGTTGAAGCTGTAAATTCAGTGGTCATGGGAACACTGTGAGTTTTACATGTCTGAGGATCTGACTGGGACTACAGTGGTGTGTCAAGCAGCCAGACTTCAGGTTTAGTGAATATAGGGAAAGTGTTCCCTGTGTTATTTAAATTGTAACCTTGAAAGTCCAATGCTCTCTAATATATCCTTAAACTTCTTTCTCTTTCAGGAACAAATGGCTCGCAATCCATCTACTATTGTTATGTTCATTACAGGTAACACTTCAGATTAAATATTCAAAATAAAATAGTGTGGGATCATCCGATATACTTAGAAATATTCCACTTGGCTTAATCTTGGCTTACCATGGGGTGGAGGGGAAGTTCCATACACAGCATTTCTCTTAGCATTTTAAAGGTGGCAGGTAAATAGATCCATTTCCTCCATTCAGAGCTTTATACAAGGTTTACTTTATACACAGTATATTTTATCCAAGGTTTGCATTTTGTGGATTAGTGATAGAAAGGAGGATAATAACCTTGGAGTCCCTTAGAATTCCAAAAGATCAAAGGACAGCACACACAGCTCGTGCTCTAAGGAAGAAGTGGTAAGTACACTTAATCTAACAGGAGTGGGAGTACTTGATAACACATCAGGGAAGGCAAGGATAATAATTTCTTGGTAGCTCAGCTTCAATCCAGTTTTGAATCACTAATATTGACAAACAGTTGAACTCTCTACTCTTCTATTGAACTCTGTATTGCAATGCTTGGAAGATTTATGGCTGAGAAATTCTCATGCAGAGAGCTGGTCTGTAAAACTCTCTTCTTTGAGAATTAAATGTGACAGCTTGAGTGTCTGCTTAGCAATCAAGCTGTTCCATAATAATGGCTGTGGGTGTGTGAAAAGCTGTTCTCAGACAATGGCTGCAAGTGTACAAAATCCCAGAATGACATACAGCCTTAGTCTTCTGAGGTTGTAGAGGAGTGCAGAGTGTGTCTGATTTATCCCTCTTTTAAAGGAGAGGAAATGCTGCAGTATTCCTTAGAAGGTTTCCATGTGGATTCCAAGTGATGAGACCCTGATTATAATGTTAAATACTTAGCCAAGAGATTCTTTGTTGGCTGTGTCATTTCTGGAGGGTGCACCCTGAATTCTTTAGTTCTTAATTGGTTTCCCCAAATGATCCTTGTTGGTAGAATGATCTGGAATATTGACTGACTCATCTCAATAAGCCTGAGAGTTTTTAATAAAAATAGTCAAAAGCTTTAAACTTTTTCCTTGAAGTATTCACTGTAATGTGCTTAGTGGTAAATTTGCCCATCCTTAGGAATGCTTTCCTTCCTTGCCATCTAGGTACATCTTATTTGGAATGGTTTACCTCTTATGTAAACAAAGTTGTCACTGGAGGTTTTCCTATCATCAGAGACCAGATTTTCAGGTATTGTGACTGGGATTTGTAACCTCAGTGCCAGGTTTTGGTGCTGCTTCTCTGCATGCTTACCTCTCCCCAAGTAGTTTTGGGTATCTGATACAAAAGCTGGTGGTGGGGAGAGGAGAAAGCCCATGAAACTACTGAAAATAAACATGTAAACCAGAATGCTTAAAGCGACTTCATTTTTTTAACCAAAATCTTCAGAGCTTGTAACCTTGCATTAATGGGACCAGAATTTTGCATTATAAGTTATCTGAAGTTTAGCAAACAACATGATATTTATTCTGTGTGCCGTGAGTGTGGTTTTGCTGCAGGACTGTTCAGAGTTACTAAAAAACCAAATGTTTCAGCTAATTGGTCTCTTGAATATGTAAATAAGCAGGACTTGTTGTGGCATTTGAATCTTCATGCACTTGCAATTTCTTGTAAATACAGTCAATAACCTTAATTCTGTCAAACTGGGATGGTATAGAAGCAAGTCCTTGGATCTGTAAATAAATTTGGTGCTAGAGTTTCTAGGTTGTTTTCTTTTTATAATGACACACCCCTATTTAAACAAGTGTTTTTATTAATATTAATTATTATTAATAATTAACCACTTCTTGTGTTTAGTTTTCTGTATTGAATGTGCAGAGCTGTCTGCAGAGTTAATGATTTCCTCTCTGCAGGTACGTGCATGATAAAGATTGTGTTGCTACCACAGAAGATATCACTGTGTCTGTGTCCACTTCTTTTCTACCTGAACTCAGTTCTGTACATCCACCACATTATTTCTTCACTTACAGAATCAGGTAAAAATAACTGAATTAATTCTTACAATGCAGGATAGACCTGTGGAATGTTCAAAGCAAATTTATGCACAGCATTCAGAAATGTTCTGAAATGAGCAGGAGGTGAACAACATGTTGTACTTTTTAGTAAAATAATCCTAATCATTACTTGGTCAGATACACAAAGTACCAGTCAAATTGGTAATTGCTCAAATACAGTGATGGATAGGGGAGAGCAGTTGCAAGCAGCTCTTGTGATTGAGAAAAGGGTAAAAGACAGTGAAGCATGGAGATGGATCCTGCCAACTGATTTGGGCTGCTTTAGTGGGTGTTTTCTTTTCCCAGTCTGCTTGGTGATCCCAAGGGCACTAAAACGTTTTTTGAAAGGAATGTGTTAAGTATTTTCTTTGGCTTCTAGAATTGAAATGTCCAAAGATGCCCTTCCTGAGAATGCCTGTCAGCTGGAGAGTCGATACTGGAGAATAACAAATGCCAAAGGTGATGTGGAAGAAGTCCAAGGTCCTGGAGTGGTTGGTAAGTGAAAAATTACTGGAGAGAGTATTTAATGTTCTTGTTATTAAAATTCTGTTCTTTCCTGTTTGACAGGTTGTGGGCTTTGTATCAAAATTAGAGAAAAAGAGATGTGTCCCTCTGTTTTGGCTTTCAAGTTTGTAAGGGATACCTGAACATCCTGCTACTTAACCCCTCTCCAGTTTTTTATAATAGCAGCAATTGCTGAGCACAATTTATGCATCCACTGGAATACAAAGTGATTTGCCTGAGTCTGTTGTGGAGTGCAAGTCTTTAGCACCTGCTAAATGGTAGTTCTCCATCAGTCCTTACTATTGTGATGTAATATTTTACCCACAGGAGAGTTCCCAGTTATCAGCCCAGGGAAAGTCTACGAGTACACCAGCTGTACCACGTTTACCACAACCTCTGGATACATGGAGGGCTACTACACCTTCCACTGCCTCTACAACAAGGACAGATTCTTTAATGTCACAATCCCTAGGTTTCATATGGTGTGTCCAGCATTCAAGGTGTCCACAGCATGAATGGTAAGCAGAGATGCAATTGCTAAAACAAACCCCAGAATTATAAAAATTACAGTGCTGAATAGTGTTGGTATTGCTGATTCCATACAAAACATGCCCCACGAATCAGAGCTCCTCACTGGTGCCTGCAGACATGGCATTGCATGAACTGCTTGGGTTTCAGAACTCTCTCCTTGGTGGGAGCACACTCATTAATTTTAGCCATAATAATGTATCTCTCTATTCAGACATGCTCTAGTTAATGACAGTTTAAAAACTGTAGAGTCTGTGATGTGCATTAGTTCTTGCTGAAAGTGCATTTCATAAAGTCACTTAATGACTTTGCAAATCACCAAGATACTTCACTTGCTGTTAATTATAATGTAGTTTTAGTTTGGAGATTGTGGGTTAATTATATAATTTCTCCCTTTTCTTTGACACATTTAGAGAAGAGCTCTTGATTTATTTTTTCCCCAGAATTAGTGCAAGCACTGAGGAGCTGTGAGCTTTCCTCAGGAGCAGGCAGTTGCTTGCACACTGTGACAGGTTTATCCCAGGATTTCAGACACTCATTCCCAGTGGCTCTAAGAGTAGGTGCCAGCAGATGTCGTGCTTCTAACAGAAAATGACATCTCTTAACTCTTGCTCACATTTTTGAGAATTGTAACTGCCTTCCTAACTTCTTTCCCTTAAGATGATTGGAAAAGTAATTTGCTTTTCTCTGTTGCTCCACTCCTATTTTAAAAGTAGTAATGACCCTTTTCTTTTAAAGTTACTTTGGTAAAAGACAGCCTGAACCATCAAGAAAATGGGTACAGCTGAGCTACTGAACTGTGGCTTTACATAATTGGAGGTATGGAATATTGAAACCCAGTGGATCCTTAGGGAGTGAAAGGTTAAGTAATTTGGCAAAATGACCTCTGTTGCAAATTAACCTTGGTTTTAGGACATGGATCACAATGTCTGCTGCAGCTAATGGGTGATAATGCAGCCCAGGTTTTTCTAGGCAATTATTAGTGCTTTCTTACAATTAACCGGAAAGGAAGTGTTTATTTAAACCTGGGTGTGTTTTGTATTAGGCAGCAAATCCCAATGACTTTGCAGTGGATGAAGACGAAGATTCCACAGGCACTGATGACTCCTGAGATCCACAGACAGCGTTGGACATTCCTGCACCCTCTGGATGCTGCCATGTCACACTCTTGGGATTTTTTTCCCAAACAGTTTGCATAAGCCGAACTCTTCAGGGCTAATGCATAGGAATATTTCTGACTGTTGTAAATGAACTCTGTTGCACATCAGGGCAACTAGCATGAATGTTGGTGCCAGTTCTCATGTTCATTAAGAGTATAACTTCTATTTCCCTGGTTTGGAAGTGGGGGAAGAGGGAGGAAAACCGGGGGAGGGAGAGGAAGAAGAAGGTATTTGGGCTTTGTTTACTTTTTTCTGGAGTGTGAAACAGCTTGATAGTCCAAGGTACTCATATCTCACATTTTTAAAGTATTGCCTACTTACAATCATACTGCAAATATGGTGTGGGGATTTGGTTTTATACAAAGCGTTAGAAGGGTGTATCCTGTTGTCCTTTCTCATGAGTTTCTGCTCTGGATAACTGCTGCTAAGAATGAAACTTGCAGTTTGGTCTGAATATACCATTTGGGTGAGATTAGATGCTCTTATGCTATTTTTTTTTATTAACATAGTAATAGCAAAAAAATCTGGTCATCAAAATGTATAAATTAGGAGCGAAACTGGCCTTATTTATAGACAATCTATTTGTCAGTTGGATTTTATGCTAAGTGACTCTGACTGGAGAATGCCTCTGGGAATGTAGTGTCCATGCATAATCTGCCACTCGTTAAGTAAGGAATTTCTCAATGACTACAGAGTATGGATTTGTAAATATGTTTTGAGGTTTTTTTCCGTTACATGATGTTTGCTGTTGTCATAGGTGACAAATTTATGTTATGTATCATGTTTTCCTGAGCCCTGGATGAATTTTTGTAACTGATTAAAAAAGGAAAAAAAAATAAATAGGAGGCTGGCAGAACAGCAAATGACTAGAAAATTTATATTTAAAGAAGTATCTGTTTGCTTTATCATTTTTATTTTGTTTCTGTTGTCCTTAATAAACAACTGCCTCTTTTGTTCTCAAGTGCTACATGGGACTGTTTTTGCCAAGACTTGAGCAATAATTTTGTGACCAGCACCGGTGTAGTCAGTTCTTTCTTTTGACAGCCAGATATTGTAGGTTATATGAAGTAGACTGGTACATTGTGGTTCCAAATCAAATTTTCCATTATTGACTAATTTCCAGATTTCTCTTGGTTTTTTGCAAGTCCAGGTATTGGATTCTTCATGTGCCCAGCTTTTCCTGGTGCATCTTCCACAATGGCACAGGGTGGAAAAACAAATACTGAGTCTGATCCCTACAACAGTCATTAGGTGAAACATCTCCAGAAACAAAACCAGCTTGTGTTGTCCCTCACAGGAGTTAGAACAACACTGAGTTGCTGGAATGCTTCCAAAACACGAGGATTTTTGAGGATTACCGCACTGTTACCTGTGAGGGGTAAGACATTTCCACAAAAGTTTTGTCAAGGATCAGTACCAAGTAGGTTTTAGTGGAACTAGAACTTACTGCAGGGCTGTCAGTGCGCTGTGTGTTTCCAGGGACAGATAACCCTCATGGTTTGGAGGCTGTTTTGGGAAGTTTCCTGCCAGGATCTCTATGTTCTAGTGCAGTGGAATCAGTTTAAGGGCATGGGACTTTACACAACAAACACTGACAAGTCTTGGCAATTTCACTCATTTTTGGGGAGTGGTTCTAAGCTGGAATTCTTGCTCTCTGTGGGAGAAGTCAAGATCCAGGACAGTGCTGTGCTTTCAGCCCGAGTGCTGCTGTGCTGGGGTTCGAGGCCTCAGCTCTGGGCACAGCTGGTGGCAGAGGGGTCTGGAGTGAGGAGGTAACCAGGCAGGGAATGGAGGGATTGCTGCTCCTGTCCTGAGCACCAATGTGTTTGTAGCAAGCCAAAGGGTGTTTCTTTGCTTCAGGCAGATATTTCAGCACAGGGTGTGTTGCCTGGAGGTGCCAGCAGCGCTGCAACTCCTCGTGATGTGCATTTGAAGTGGGGCTGAAGCCAGTGGCTCTCCTCACCCCTCCCAAGAGGAGTGAATCATGGAATCAATGTGAAATGGAAAACAAAGGAGTTGGTGATGTTTGGCAGCACTGCTGGACTGTGGGAATGTTCACTGAGCAGCAGGAGAGAGCTGAGTTGAGATCCTGCTGATGCAGACAGCGCCTCACTGCTCTGGTTGAGCACAGGTGTGGGGCAGAGTCACTCCAGTGCCTCCAGCTGCCCAGCACTTCCTGCAGTCACTGGAATCACAGGAATGTCCTTCCCCTCATCCACCCTCCTGCAGGCTCAGATGAAGCTCTGCCACCTTCTCCTGCCTCAGCTCTGACTCTAGTGCTTGGTTAGGACTTAACCTGGCCAGGTAAAACCAGCCTCGTTGAACACCCATGACTCAGCTTGTGGTGAAACCCTGGTACATCCAACACAAACATGTACCTGCTCTGGTCCTTTTTCTGTCCATATGCTGGCAGTCTCTTTCTGATTGTTCTTTAGGATTTCTTCAACATTTTTGTGGGATTTTGCTGGCTGAATGGTTTCACGGAGGGGACCTTTGGCCACCATTTTTTTCCATCACTGCATCACAGAGAGAAAAACAAGTGGTGCACCAGCCAGTGAAATAAAAAAGTTGCCGTGCAAGTTATTCCAGGGTTCTGGTGTTATTTTTTCCTGTCATTGTTTAATTTCTCAAAATTTATGCAAAGAATTTAAGGTGCAAAATTCAGGTCAAGTTTGAAATACCATTTATCTGTGATGATACAGATAAACGTGTGCTCTGTTGGAGGGACTCTTGCCAGATTTTGGGAAAGGAAAACAGGTAAATGTTCAGCTGTGGCTGAAGTTCCTTGTTCCCAGTTCCTCAGCTAAGTGAATTAATATGGGATTTTTTTTTTTTTTCTATCATAATAATTGAGGGGATTCTCATTTAATAAGCTGCATCCACCAATCCACAAGCATCTTACTCTTACATCCCTTTTTTATTTATGGCTTAAACAGAGGCAAAATCCTTTAGACAGAAAATAATATACTGAGCTGACAGATAATCAACAACCAAGAGAATCTGATGTAAGTTCTGAGTGGTTTAGGATTTGCTTTAGGTTTAGTAAATAAATAGGCAGTTTAGGTGGGATAAAAAAATCTAAGAATCCTTTTTAAATATAACTGGTAATTTTACAGGTATTTCGTATGGTCCTCAAGTCAGCACTGAGCTTTTTTTTTTTTTTCCTAGATAGCATGGATCTAAGTATTAGTAAAATACTTTTGGGGTCCTCATTCCTATTGCTGTTCAACGTTTTCCTGAGTTGTGAATGTTTAAATCTAGATTCAGGTACCTGTGAAGGAACGTGCTACTTTCCACTCCTGGTTTTTCCTTTGTGTTCTAAAACCCTTCACTGTTTTCATTTATCAATTAATTCATACCATGAGGTATCTGGGGAGACCTTAGAGCACTTTCCAGTACCTAAAGGGCCTTCAAGAAAGCTGGAGAGGGACCTTGGACAGGGCAAAGGGGAATGGATTTTTAAGTGATGGGGGGTGGATTTAGATGGTATATTGGGGAGAAATTATTTAATCAGAGCACGGTGAGGCCCTGACACAAGTTTCCCAGAGAAGCTGTGGCTGCCCTATCCTTGAAGTGCTCAAGGCCAGGTTGGATGGAGCCTGGAGCAACCTGCGATAGTGGAAGGTGTCCCTGCCCATGGCACGAACGAATGGTCTTGAAGTTCTCTTCCAACCCCAAAGTGGCGATGGCCGCAGGCATGTCCACATGATGCGTGATGGAGGGTGGCACACGCCTTCCTGCAAGCGTTCCTGGAAGCCTTCCCGGCCGGCGGGAGCAGGGAGCCCGCAGGAACCCCCCGCCGCCGGGCCTGAGGGAGCGCTTCTCCCGCCTCGGCTCCGTCAGCGGCTCCCGGCCGCCGCCCCGCTCCGCCCCGGAGGCGGCACCGCCGAGACAGGCAGCACCGGCTGAGGCAGCCTCGCATCGCCGCTCGGCGCACACGGCAGGATTTGCCCGGGGAAGGTGAGCGGGACAAGCCCGGAGCAGCGGAGGCAGCGCCGGGAGCCCGGCGAGGCCAAGCGGTGGCCGCGGGGGGAGCGCGCAGGTCCCCGCTGCGGGGAAGAGAAGGGGGCAGAAAGCGGGGAGAAAGGCGGCTTTTCCCGGCAGCCGCGAGGAGCGTTTGGGTGGAACCGTGTGGTCGGCCCGGGGCAGGTGTGCTCCGGCCGTGGCCGTGGCCGTGCCCTGAGTCACGGCGGCCGCACCGCAGTGCGCTGCGCTGCGCGGGCCGGGCGCGGGGCCGAGGGACGGAGCGGCCGCGCACGGCGGTGGAACGCGGCCAGGAGGCACCGGCACCTGCCCCGCCGCCTCCGGGCTCGGCACGGGCTGAGCCGCTCCCCGCGGGGATGCGGCTCGTGGTCCCCTTTTCCCCTTGTCCTTTCCCCTTTTCCCCCTGTCTTTTCCCCTTTTCTCCCCATGCTGGCATCTGCGATGACAGCAGCAGCGGGTCTTGTCCGCCTGCCTTCTCCCAGGTGGGACTGCAGAGAAATTCTGTTTCACAACCGGGCACTGAGCCTTCCGCGCTGTAGCAGCTGCTGTTTCTTGTCATTGAGATGGGTCAGATGCTTGGCTGATACGACTAATTTAGAAAATTCAGTTTATGAGGCATTTTCTCCTTTAATTTCCTCTAAGCCACGTTGTTAATTGCTGTCTATAAATATAGTAATTGTTTTTCAAAGGTCGGAATTGATGTCTCACACAGAAACAATTATTTTCCCAAAAACAGATGCATTGAATTATTACTGTTTTGCTGGCTCTGATGATTTTTATTCATCTGCCTTGTATTTATGCTGGTCATGCCTTGGTGTTGCTAAAAGGCAAAGCCGTTTTCGTCTGCTGACACTTAGGTGACTGAGGACTCCTGGAAGATGGAGACATTCCCAGGGTGGTTCTGTTTGCTGTCCAGAAGGGCTCTTGCTGTAACACCAGACCTAACAGTGCTGCTGCAGATCCACATCACTGTGGGACGAGCCTCTGGCCTTGAAGGGCTTCTTGCAAAGTTGTTTACCCCAGAAAATAAGTTCATCTTGCACATTATGGTTTTGTTTTTTATAGTTTCCTCTCTGCTCAACAGTAAGTCATACAGGGAGGAGAAAAAAGAGAGCAGGTTGGTTTTTTAGTCATTGGATGGGATTTCTTAAGGTTCTTTTGGATAGGTTTTTTTTGTTGTTGTTGTTTTATGAGGTTTGGGGTGTTTTGTCAGTAGAAAAATTAACTTACACTTAAGGTTGAGAAGCACTTAAATACTTTTTTGCTGTGAACCCATCTTGTCAAGTCCACAATCACAGTCCTGGGAGGAAAAAGCTCTATCCTAACATGGTTAAGGTCTGCCACGCTAAAATCTTACAGTTGCAGGCAGAATTAAGAGCAGAGACAGTTTTACTACAGTTTTATCAGATGTAAAGCTTGTTTTCTGAATACTAATATTTTGGAACTTTGAATGCCACTTGGGCTTTAAAGACAAACATAAATCATGTCCTCCTAGCACAAGTGTGGTCCCTTTCTCCTTGCTGTGTCTGCTTGATGCCTCCTCAGAATATCCCACTGTGCAGCAGCAGAGGATTTTCAGTCGGAGCTGCGATTGTAGTGCAGCGTCTGTGTGCAGAAATCTGTCTGAGAACTCCTGCTTTAGAGCTGCCTATGTTTAAAAAATTCCTGACCTTCCCATCTCACTGCTGCCTACGGATTGCAGCAGCCATGGAGACCTGAGCCACTGCTGCAGGCACTTGGTGAGTTATTGCCTGTGTCAGTCCCTCAGTGAGAGGGAGAAATTTTGGGAGAGGAGAGGCAAAAGCTCCTGCAGAGCAGCCAAACCTCTTGCAACCCCATGAGAGGAGAAAGGAGAGCAGTCTGGCTCCAGGGTTACTGGCAAATTGCTGAAAGAGAAAAAGCATTTGAGACCTTTCTTTTTGTTAGGTGCATTTGTAGCTGTGAGAAATTGGGAGGCCCTGTTGAATGGTGTAATCAGAGAGGAGAGAGGAGACCCATCTGAGCCTGTCAGGGCTCCAATATCAGTTCTGAGAATAAAAATCCGGTTCTCAGAATAAAAATCCTCCCTTGGAAAGTGCAGTTATTTTTCTCTCTTGTGTTTCCCTGTTTTTCCTGAATAGTGCTTCCAGTTTATACTGAAACAAGTCTTGAAACCTCAGTTCATCACCGGGCACTTTGCTCTTAAATAAACAAACTTGTAATATCTCTTTATGCCCTCAAATTAGGGAAGAAGCATGACCAAGATGAACTGCATCCTGCTGAGTGCCTGCATTGTTCTGATTACTTTTTGTGGCTCTGGTGAGTAGAAGAGAGGGACTTTGTGGTTTAATGTTATGGCAGAGGCTGAGAAAATCATGGAAAAAATGCCAGAGGGAGTAAAAACAGCGAGATGAGAAAGGCCTGGATTATTTAATACCACTGTAGGGAATGTCAGTAACCATCACAGCAGGGCTCAGTTTCTCTTCTGATTGTCTTGGGTCAAGACAATCAGAATGGGAAGTTCTCAGGAGAGAATTGGGGGCAGGATGTGGTACTGCTTAACACAACAGAAAACTGGTATTTTGCTGCTAGAAAATGGGGTTCCTCTTGTGTGAATTGGAAACTTGTGTGTAGTATGAGAGGGAAATGAGATAGAATTAAAAAAATGGATAAAATAAAGCTCAGCTGCAAGTATCTGTCATTGCCTGGAAAAGGCAGTCTTCAAGAGTAGATAAAAGGAGCAAACGAATATCTTGTTCTGCAGGCAGATAAGGGTGTTTTTTAAAGTGGCATAAATGCATGCTTCAAGATGTTCCTATCAAAATTGCCAGCCTCAATTGGTGCACTGACATAAGCTTGTCAATTTTAACTGAAGTCTTGAGTTTAACAATTTTAAGCTTGAGCTTAATAACCAGGCATATGTTTCGTGACAATTAGATGCAGATAAGTGATTCTTGGGGTTTTTTGGGGGGGGTTTTTTGTGGATTTTTTTTTTTCCTTTTCCTTTTTAATGCTGCTGCTGCTATCTCAGTAGTTTATTAGTTTATTACTCAGTGAAGATAAACCCTTGTTATCTTAGGTTATACATTACGATGTTACCACTGTGACAACAGCCCTACCCTGTGCAGGACCAACAGCACCTGCTTAGCGACTGAAGACACTTGCTTGCAGTTGAAATTTGGTATGTACAGTGTCCCACAGACCTAAAATAAACCCACTTGGATCAGCTTTCATTGCCTGGACACCTCTAATCTGGCCCTAGCATGCATATCTCAGCCTCACTCAAAAGGAACTTGCACATAATCTTGAAGGTCATGCTTATATCCAAGCAATAACATAATGATTTAGATATGTGAGTTGTAGCTGTACAAGCATGTACATAGATAGCTGCATATTCAGATTTAAAAAATAAGGAAGGAAACAAAAACCCACACAAGGGAGCTGTAAAAAAAATAAAAACAGCATTGAACTTCAAATACAAGTTGTTACTCTATTATAACAGGAAAGGGATGCGTAGCCCACAAAATAAAGCTGCAGATGAATGGCTGAGTCATTTATGAATTGACACTATTAAAATAAATTCTCTTTTCCTGAGGGTGAAGTGATTTGTGTCTCAGGATGGACATCTTTAACTAGATCAGGTTGCTCCGAATCTGGCCTTGAATGTTTCCGGGGATGGGACATCCCTCTGGACAATCTGTGCCAGTGTTTTACCACCCTTATCTACTCTTCTAGCTCTGTCTTCTGCATATTCTTCACTGAGAGCCTTGTCAAGTGCTGGCCCAGGCTGCTCAGGGCAGTGCTGGAGTCCCCACCCCTGGAAGGATTTAAAGGCCATGTGGATGTGGCACCTGGGGACATGGGTTAGTGGAGGGCTTGGCAGTGCTGGGTTAAAGCTTGGGCTTGATGATCTCACAGGTCTTGTTCAGCCTAAATGGTTCTGTGAATGCAGGCTGAGCTAGCTGGTGATGCCAGGTATCACTCAAGCTCCACCCTGTATTTCCCAGTGGGTGAATTGGATACACACTGTTAAATTGCTAGTGAAAGCAAATTTGGAAACTTCTAAACACTTGAACTTAAAAAAGGAAAAGCATGGCTGTGGCAAAAACAAAACTGTAGGGCTGATGCTGGGGGCACAAATGGCCCATGAGCTGCAAGACACAAGACTTAAAAAAAAGTGTCTCTTCTGGGGAGGGTGAGAGGCCAAGCCCAGTGATCTCTCCCTGAAATTTCATGTCAAATTCTCATTTCCAGTTTGCTACGAAATTGGGGGTACATTTTATACCTTATTAGCCACTGCTGTGCAGAATGCTGTGAGCGGGACTGTGGTCAAACCTTCCACTCTTAGCACAGAATATTTCTTGGTAGGAGGTTTGTGCTGGATTTGTGCAACATTTCTAGGTGTGGAGTCGAAGAACCCAGACCATGCAGCTTCTGCCTCCCTCCACTGCCCCCCGATGCTATGGCAACAGACACCACAAGGCCTCCATCCAATTTCTGTGTTTACACCATGGGCCCTCTCACAGACTGAGCTTTGCCTTCTTCTCACAGTTTTTTTCTCTAACAGTGGCAGTCTAAGCACTGCTTCTCTCTCTGTACCAAAAACGGTGTTACTGTTATACTCTCTTAATCCGTTTAATTTTTTTTGTTCCATAGGTAAATTGAGAACTTTCTCCTGCTGGAAGACATCCCAGTGCAGTGTGAATGAAATTGCTGATTCCTTCCTGTTGGATAATTTTGAATTCTTTTGCTGCCAACACGACCTGTGCAATGAGAGTGCAATTACTGGGGTTAACAAAGCAGCCTTCAGTATTGCTTCTGTAATGGCCGTGTTATGGATGCTCCTGTAGTAATCCTGATTTGTAAGATGTCCTTTCCAGATGAAGTTACACAAAACCATTAACTCTTTTCTATATAGCATATATTCAGCTCCTGTCCATAGGCAGAAACATTCCCGTGTAATTTTAAGTTGTTTCCCAAGGTTCTGTCTGTTAAACCACTGCCTCCATTCATGGGAAGGAGATGTGTGTTGTTATCACTTAGTGGGTGTTTTGATCTGTCCCCCTGCTGATGGGGAAGATCAGCTCTTGTGAAGTCATGTTACCTTGTGGAGAACCTGGGCAAACTCCAGTGGGTGATGTGAAGGAGAAAGAACACTACAGCTTTTCTGACGCTGTTGAGTCAGGGACGGATGAAATGACTCCATGGTTTAGAAGGAGAAAAAGAGAGATCCTTTATTAAGAGGTAGTGTGATTTTATACTCAGGATCACTAAGGTGAAATCTGATTGGTCTCAAAGTAAAAACCTTTCACACTATTGGTGAACTATGAATAGCACACTCTGAAGGTACATATCGATAAACAACCTGAACAGAAAGAGAGATAATAATTGTTTTAATTCTTCCTCTCTAAGTTTCCCAGGCCTGAAGCCTGGGAGAATTCTCTTTGACTGAACTGAGAATCTCCACACTTTTCTGCTGGAGACTGTGATTTTTTTTCCTGTCCCATAAACTGTCATTATTTTTGGTTGGCATTTCTGTGGGTTTTGATTTGTTTTGCTTTGGATCGTCCTTGTCAGAAACCAAGCAGTGGATTTGCCCTCAACACAAGAGTGTTGGATCATAAGTGTACCTTGCTGCAGTCTTTGTGATGAATATGGAAATATTCAGTTTCAAGTCATGTAAACACTTTGTTCCCATCACTGTACCTTTTTTTTTTTTTCTACAAGCCAATGATATAACCTTGTCAAGTGCTGTTATTTTGGGAGAAAGCATCTACATTTCTCAAGCCAAAACCAAAATATTACTATAAGTGAGAAACACTTCTCTTGGCTTTTTTTTAATATATGTATTCCTGTGAGCATGTAGACAACATGTGATAGCTTCTTTTTGGATTTTCCTCATACATTATCCATGCTTAGGACTTTAGGTGAGCATGTGCTTTGCACTGAGTATTTATTGGTATACTGAAAATCAAGTATAAAATGCTAAGGAGTTGAAATGGCTCATGTAGGTTACTTCCACACCTAGTCAGCTTTTGGGTTTTGTTGAAAACAGCAACATGTAAACTGAACCCTTCAAGCTTCCACCTAAGAGTGTTAAAATTTTGCAGAACTTTCTTTCCATAAATGCCAATGCACAGTATAGGTGTGTATTTATATAGCATGAATAATACCTGCTCCATCTGTAGGTGTGGGAGGTCAAATACTTACATTGCTCTGCTCTGTGGTGGAGACAGACCTTGGGACATCTCTGGGACCTGGGGACCCTCTCAGTCAGGTGGGATGCCAGATCCTCCTTTTTCTTCTTCTGGAGCTGCTGGCATATCCCTGCCAGAGTTGTGTCCATTTCCAATGGGCTGTCCTCTTCCTGAGGACCCTCACTTGTGCTTGTGACACCAGTTCACCAGTCACAACAAGGGTGTTGTTCCAAATCCCTGATGTAATCCACAGTGTACCTTTTGGTTGAGCTTATTGTAGCTATGAAAGTGTCCTGGGATCTCTCCCATCACTCTAAATACAGAAGTTGTCCTGTCTTTGATAAATAAAAATGTCAAAAAAGAATGTGGAGTGTGTGATGATTTATTGGTATTTACAGCTGGATAGAACTCCAGTTGTTTCCATGGGATGTGCATCCATGCTTCCCATCCAAAGACTCAGCAGGTTCCAAGTAGACTTATCTCCTTCCTTATTTTTATTTTCCACCTGATTAAAAACAGACAGTGGAAGACAGCAATTTCTGCACAATGACTTTTTCCATTGCTGCAGAACCATTTGTCAAACTCAGGCTCATTTCTGGGGAAAAAGTATTAAAGCACTGACTCAGTATAAATTGGGGGAAGGTTTGTAGCAGAGAAGTATCTTTTGTTGGACAAGGTGATAGATTCCTTATGCTTAAATCATCCTGATGGCAGCATTTTTTCTCTATTATATTGTCAATGTCTCTTTTTTGATGGTGATACTTTTAAACTTGTTTCATTGTTGTATGGCCTGCATATATAAAATATTCTCCTTTTTTGTTAAGTGCAAAAAGCAGCTCTGTATTTTGTGTGTCTAATCTTCAAGCAATCATTTTTACTATTTCTTTTTTGATAGCCTTGAACATTTTGTCTAAATTACCACACTTCTTTGTTTTTCTTCTAGAAGCAGCCTAAGCAATGAGCCCTTGTGTTTTAAATGTGTTAGTTTCTTTTTGTAAAGATCAACTAGAACATGATTCAATTCCTGTAAGGTTTGCATTTTCTGAGACTGGCTCTGCTGACTGCTGAGCTCTCTCCTGCTGGTTGTTGAACAGTGACTGCCCCTTGAACTTTGGCATTTCTCCCTGTGCTGCTGCTGTGGTATGCCCAGATTTGCTGGCCAGTCCACAAAGAGGACCATTAAAACCAAGAGGGACATGAAAAATATAGTTCAAGTATTAAAATATTGAAATTTGTTCAACTCTGAGTCCACCAGGACTCCCAAGTCCTCTGAAAAGCTGTTTTCCCCTGGTCAGCCCCCAGCCTGTGCTGGTGCCTGGGGTGATTCCCAGCATCTGGGGTGGGTGTCACAAAGTAGTGCCTGAAACCCAGGGACTCCTGGCTTTGGGCCTCCCTCAGTGGGAATATCAGCCAGATATTTTGTGTGATTCAGCTGTGTCCTCTAAAACCAGGATAATGCAGAATAAACTCAGGGTGAGCGGCTGTGCTGCTGAGCAGAGGTGTCTGTTGCCCCCTGCAGTGAGTGCTGGGTAACTTGTCACTGTTCCGGGGTTGCTTTGGTTTTATTTTGTAATTATCTGAGTGGTTTGCTCTGTTCTGCATCAGTGGCATGACTAGAACCCCATCCTTTGAATATGCTTTATATGCCACTACACATCATTTATGTACTAATGGTCATCTGATCATCCAAGAATATTCTTCCCTCCATCTACTTCTCAGTTGCTCTATAACCAGCAGTCTCTTTTTTTTTGGGGGGGGGGGACCCACAAATTATATAGGAACAAGAAGAAGAAGGTAACAAATGGAAGCTTCAGCAACAGCAGGAATTAATTCTTTATCTGTTTTTAGCATGGCTTCCTCCTCCAAGTCCTCATGGTGGTGTCCAGGTGTCCTTTGACTTGAACTTGGGAATGAAGAGAGCTTGGAAGCCTCCTGGTACCGGTAGGAATGTGGGGGCTGATACACCTGGTTGAGAAGAATTTAGCTTTATCCAGTGTGAAATCCTTCTCTAGTTTTACCACCCCTTATCAAAGATGAGCTGGGATGTCTCCGTGTTATTTCAGGATGAAAGAAATTGTGAAAAGAAGCAGATTCATGGGGGAAAAACAGACAGGCAGAGCAAGCAATTTCCTCCCACTGCTTTTTGGTGTGAGAGGAATAAGGAGGCTGACCAGTGAGCAGCTTTATTTTGTAAAAAGGAGTAGCTAAGACAACAGAATAGTCCCAGCAGAGAGCTGCACATTAAGTACCTCACTGTTGCACTAACTGGGGCATCTGGATACTGCTGTTATATAAATATTAAATGCATTGAACAGCAGTGGTGTTCCTCCAGGTAGAAGAGAGTTTAATGTGTCTGGATCTCTATGTGTCTCCAAGGGCTTGGATCTCACTGGTAATTACAGTCAGTCCTAAGCTGGCATCACAGCAGGGGAGTTTGGCTGTGCCTAAACATCCAAGAAAGCCTTGTCTGTGAGATCCCCATGTTTATTGAGGCAGAAACAATCACACTGCACTTTCTGACTCCACACAAGGTGAATATTGCACTAACAGCACAGTAATAACACCATTCTGCATTTTAGAGGGGGAGAAGGGAGTGACTGATTGGCTGTGAGATCCCCAAAAGAGGTGTGTTGTCATCTCCACTCCCATCCTTCCAATAATAATTTATACATTGGGATAAAATGAAGACCTGCAGATGATACTATTTTATTTTTATTTTTATGGGTATGACGACTTACAGCATAGGGAAAACTGTCCTGGAGCCTAGGAAAGGGCAAATTAAAAATACTTTTGGTTTCTTCCTCCTAAGTGGAATGAGTAAAACCAAAAGGATTTGGAGCAAAGTTCCCCTCCCAAATAACGAAATCTCTGCATGTGATCCAGTGTTGGTTCTATTTAAGGGATAAGCAGTCTTGAATTGATTTAGATGCTTCTGAACCCATATCCCAGCACCTTGTGAGTCCAGCTGAGATATTCATGGCACACTAGTGCTGTTCAGGAATGACAGCTTCACCATTCCTCACTGCACAGGGTTGGTTTGGTGTGTGATACAATTCAAACCAGCCCCTCACACCATTTGGGTAGACAGGGATGGGAGTGAAGCACCTGCACTGCTGTTTTCTCCTCTCTCACAGGTATTCAGAGATGCTGCTGTGGGGCAGGTTTGGAGAAAAGCTATGGAAACACTGCAGGATGGGGATAAAATCCCAAAGGTTACAGGTTGAGAGGATGGATGTTGTGGTCGGATTCACAGTGGAATTTGTTTTGGAGACTGCTGCAAACCACAGAAACCTTATTCTCCAGAGGGTTCTCCAAGGAGTGCTCTGTGCCACATGCAATCCTGTGGTTCTGGAGTTCATTCCATGCTCAGACTGCTATTTCCAGAGGTGCTCAAGTCTTGCAGGGATCTTCAGGCACCCATCATCATCAGCTGTCATGTTCCTAAGTGGTCAGGGCTTGGGTGAGAACATGCACAGTGTCACCGTTTAGCTCGCATCTGATAGGAACAATGTTAAGAGTGTTGCACCAGGAAAAGATTAAAGAGATTAAAATGACACAGCCACATCTTGAAATCAAATGACTTTTAAAGTCTGATGGGTTTCTTCTTTCCTACTCCCAGTCATGGTAATGCTGTAGGATCCTAGGAATTGAGGTTTATTCTCTGTTCTGTGGGATGAAGTGATGCTTGTCTGGGGAATGGTGGGGCTGTAGCCCAGAACACAGCGCCAGCTATCTCTACAAATCTGCAGTTTGCACACAGATAAAAGGACTATCTAAAAGATTACAAAATGCAAAATATAAATGCTGCTGCTGTCAGATAGGAGGCACGGCTTCCTTTTGTACCTGCATCTTTTACCCTGTAGCAAGCTGGAGGTGGTTTTCTTTTTTTCTGCTTAGAAAAAGGATTTTCAATCCATTCCTCTCCCTGAAAGTGAGATCAATACAATTACTGTTATGAAAACTCCCTTTCCTAATAATACAGCAGCCAGTTTTTCTAGTATGAAAATGTTTTAACTTTATTTATCAATATCTCTCAATTATACATACATATATATATATAATAATAACTCTCAATTATACATACACTGCAATGTACTGAGCTGGTGGAATTTTACTCGAGACTTTGGCATTGCTCATGTGTAAATGTAACAAACTAAAGGAGACTCTAACCTGGAACGAAGGCCTTGGGGTAAGGGCTTTAAATTAAAGGAAGGTGAGTTTAGAGTAGACATCAGGAAGAAATTCCCTCCTGTGAGGGTGGTGCTGAGGCACTGCTACAGGTGAACAGTTAATAAACACGTGGTAATGTGTAGGGAGACGCATGTCTGGCTTGTAGGTCCCTGCTTCCTCACAGAAAAATGGGAAAAAAGTTTGGGAATAGCGGGAGATCAGGCGGCCTCCGGGCCAGAGGGCCGTGCGGGAGGCGGCCGGTCCTCCGCGCCGGCAGGGGGCGCTGCGGCAGGGGCGGAGCCGCTCCCNCCCATTGCCGGGCGCCGATGGAGCCGGGCAGGAGGGGTTGGAAATGTGGGAAAGAGTGGAAATGAATCTTTGGAGTTCCCCACATGCACCTGCACTGCTCTGATCTGCGGTTTCCCCATTGGGTCACTCTTACAAAATAGTGCTTCCCTTGTATTATATATATTTATATATAATATGTTTATTATGGAAAGTAAGTAACAATTCATATTAATGTTTAAATGTGGTCCGTGTGACTAAGGGATCGTGTTTATAATAGGTCCAAGTAATGGTTATATGAATGTCTCAATATATTTTTACAAGGTGTGTGTGGTTTTGTTAACACTGCTTCAGTTTGTGCTGTGTGTTGTTTGTCCGTGCAGATTTTGGCCAAGGTTTTGTCTAGAAGCTTTTAGTTCATATAAGGCACAGATCTTTTGAAAATAAGTTTAGTTTGTTCAGCAGAAGAACCAGCATCTCAGTGGGCAAAAGCAAAAGTGTGCCGGTACTAGGAGAAAACCATTAAATAAAAATGGTTTTCTTTCAGTGGGTAGGTTGCCAACACCAGATTATTTTGGAGAATGGGTTTAAAATAATACTAGGCTTAGGTAGGTTGTTGCACAGATTGTTTGTCTGCTGTAGGCCTGTGGCAGAGAGGAGGGAGGGGACTGCCATCACCTTCCTCAGCAGTGAGAGCTGGAATGAGCTGCTGCCCAAATCTGTCATGTGCCCCTTGTGCTGGGCCCTGTGGTCTCTGACTCAGGGGACTGAGGAGGCTGGAAAGTGCCCAGATGAATAATACAAGATTAGGTTTTTTTTAGCTGGATTTGGCTGCAGCTGGTAGGGATTGAGTTAGGAAGGCAAAGCTGCTGTTGGGGCTTTTCTTTTTGGTAACATCCTGTTGTGATCAGAGCTGAAACCTCAGTTGTACTTTGAGTATTTTATAAAATTAAGCAGCATCTGTTGTGTCTCGTGGAAGTTGTGGAAGATAAAGAGTTGAGGGATTGCAGCTTTAACCAAAGATTGCAGCTTTAACTTGATGTCTGTATCCCAGAAAAAAAGCAAAACCCATCCTTGGTTGATTTCATGCCAGGCAGGAAAAGCCTGATCGGTTTTGTTTCCGAACTTGACTTGGAAAACTTGCCAGTGTTTAGTGTCACTGATGTAAATAAAAAAACACCAGGAAGGAATAGTTGAGGTATTCGGGTAGGAATGCTGGCAGGTGAGACCAGCAAAATGATTCTATCAGTCAGAGCTGGGAATGAGCTGAAATATTTACAAATGCACCACCATGTTCCATTTAGTGAGTCATTCCGGCCTCTTTGTACCTGGGTGACCCTTTGATGTGCCTGGAAGTGAGCTTTTCACTGGGAACAGGTTTGATGTTACAGCTCTGCAGTGGTTACGAGAGGAGGGTTTTACTGACAGGTTCTGCAATTCCCATCCCCACACCCATGGCTCGTTTGCTGATTTTAATATTAGGAGAGATGTGGAGGATCCAGTCTGGAATTGTAGGTGGTGTGGGCCATAGGTTGCAGCCTGTGATTCCTAGACTGAGCTTTGGGGTGATGAACTGCTTCTAAAGCAGCCTCTGCTATCAGGCTGCATTCTTTCAAAGATAAGCTGTGTGCTAGTGCTTACTATAACCTGCTTTCCAAATTCAGGCCTGGCTGGTGGATGTGTGGTTCAGAAGTCGGTAATACACAATGGGAAGGACACAGGATTTTCCTCTGGGTGTTGCCAATTGAGAGTGACAATTGCTGGGCAGGTGCAGTGCTGGTTGTACTTTTCAGATAAGCAGCAGTCACAGCAATTCAAGCAGTTTGATGTTATTTAATGGTTTTAGCCTTAATGTGTGATTTTTTAGAAATCTGTGTTGGTGTAATTCCTGCTTTCCTGCAGTGACAGGCAGTGTTTAAGGTCAGGTTAAATATTAGCAAACTGTATGTGGTTTGTGTCTTCTATTTATATGTTGGAGAGGCAGCTGTGCTGAATAATACTTCATGGCATTTACTCTTTAAAGACTTCTCTGGATTATTTTTGGAAATACTGGCATTTTACCGACTGGCAGTTTTTAGAAAAGGCATGTTATACATATCATGCTTTGTACATAATGAGAAGTGTTATTTCTCAGCAGCTGGTGGTATAGGGGAGATCAGAGGTGCTGTCAGAACTGAGCAAGTCACTCTCAAGCATTTCACAACAAGATACATAGAAGTATGAATTAATTACACTTATTTGAGTCCCTGATACTTACTGTGGTATTGTTTCATTTATTTTTCCGTAGCCATCGTGGAACTATGTGGAAATGGGGTAGTGGAGATGATTCTCCTTCCAAAACAGCAGTAAGTACTGAATTACTATTAATATCTTTTTAAGACTCTTTGACAAAGAGAATCTTTCATTTTTTATACACTAGCTATATGTATTTTCTCTTTTATGAAGCAGTTGTTTGACTAGTTTTACCATGACAGTTCTAGAGCTCTAAAAGTCACGTTGTGTCCTTGTTTCTTATCTCCTTGATATTTAATCTCTTGTGCCTTCCACAGCTGTTGTGCTTGTCCTCACTCTGCTTATCCTGCCTTAAGGAAACATCTGTAGGAGTTATGTAAGCTCCATCCTCAGGGTATCTTTGGGTAGAGTAGGTTCAATATCAATATTTTATGGGTATTTATTTTATTTAGCAGCCCTGCTGGCTGTCACAACACAAATCAAGGGAATGAGGAAGTTCAGGTGTTCATACCTAGAATGCTTGGATGGTTTTGCTGTATTTCAAGCCAAGCTTGCTAAAGCAGCTCATAAAGTTTAGAATTCCATGTGGCCTGGTAAAACCAGCCTGCTGTAAGTATATATAACCCATGGAAGTTTTAGCATTGCATTTGCTGACTGTTGTAGTGAAGTGGGACATGAAGTGCAGGCACTCAAGGAGCAGTGCAGTGTGCCCCATTTGGCTTTTTGGGAGCACTGTGGATCTCCGCAGGCTGAACGTTCCCCTGGATCTCCGCAGGCTGCGGGCTCCGGGGACGTGGGAAGCGCGGCGGTGACGGATCTGACAGAGCAGCTGACGAGCACTGAGCAGCTGCTGGCACAGCTCAAGGAGCTTGTCAGGGAGAAGGATGCTGAACTCCGGAGCAAAGATCTTCAGTTAAAGGTACTGAGCATGTGTTCGTGTCATAGCCATTGTTTAAAATGCCCCTTCAGTCCTTTTTGTCATGTTTTGCAAGCTGCTAGTCTGTTACAGCGGCTCTGGGACGGTCACAAGGAGCTATTCTGGGGTCTGGACGTTGCTGCTTGTTCCCAGCGTGTGTTCTGTTCCAGGATTGAGCTAGAAGGAATTTATATCTAATATCCTGAAGGCTTTTTTGGAGGCTTGTTCTCTTTTTAAAAAAGTCATAGGGTTGATCTCATCCTACGAGAGATTTCTATCTGCCCTTTTTATCTGTGCATGTGAACAGCCAAGTGTTAAAATACTGCATGCTTTAATACACATTGTATATTTAATTCTCTAAAAAAAAACCCAAAAACCTTCTACACTATCATGAAGGTGTCTGTCTTTTTGTATTTTTTAATGAAAAAATAATTATTCTCATTAAAAAATCAATCCTAGAATTTGTATTGCTATGAAAAAAAATAGGGGAATTTATATAATAGGGTTTGGAATTCTATGCAGTAGTAATCACCATGTGCAGAAAGTTTAAATAAAGAAGAGAATATTTAAATAATGAAAATGAAATATTGTAATGTCTTTTCAGGGAAGATATTTTTTGTTAATCACTTCAGATTTCTCCCTCTCTCTTTTTTTTTTAATGGAAAAATTGAAGGAGGCAGTTGTCCATGTAGCTAATTTAGTCTGTCATGACTTTGATGTTTGTAGGAGGAGAAGGAATCTGCTGATGCCAAGCTTTCCAAGCTGAAGCTGCAGAACAAAGCCAAGGTTGCATCATTAACCTCGCAGCTGGAAGAACTTAAGAAGCAGTTACCAGTGGCAGGAGGCTTAGAGGCCAAAGCAGAACCAAAAAAGGTAAGGTGTTCTCATATTTGAAAGCAGATAAAATTTCTAGGGTGCTACAGGCTGTTTTTCATGCTGGACTCAATGGGGAAATTGAAATTTTGAGCTGAGTCAGGTTAGGATCAAGGTAGACTGAGTGGGTGCTGTCAGTTTGTCTGTGTTTATATTTAATTCTTTTATTTTTCAATAGAAATCCAGAAAATTGCACGTTCCCTTCAAATTGTTTTAGTAAAAATTTCTTAATCCTTCATCCTCTTAGCAACTCAAAGTTTTGACACATGTAAATCAGGCAGGTAAGGTTTGGAGAAGAAATGAAAACAAAACCTGTCTTGTTCCTTAGGAAATGTATAACTGTCCTTACTAGCAAAATGTAAATTAAGTGCTGGAAAGTGACAGGTGTTTTACTGTTAACAAGAGAGTCTCAGATGTGTTTGTAGTGACAAGGTTGTGCAAGTAGTCTTGTATTTCTTCAGAGTAGGACTTCATATAGCTTCTAAAATAACTTTAGTGAGGCTTTAGTTTTTCAGGGAAATTTGTATTTTAATGCTGTGCTGGAAGGGAAAGGTAACAATCAGTTTGTTGCAGTCACTAGTTTTCCTCAAAAATGTGCAGTAACTATTTATTCTTCTGATCTTTTTTTGGCTGACAAAACATGCTTAGCAATTGATTTCTTTTAATGGCAGATAATTTCTATAAAACAGCCATTACAACTGGATTAAAAACATGCTTAGGAATGGTCGAATTTACATTTTTTCCCCCAGTAGTCCAGTTTTCCCTCCTGTATGTGTGGACTACACTTGCCAGATTATTTGAGTTTCAGTTGCTGGAGAAAGTGACTCTCCTTGCTACACATTCCAGTCCACTTTTTAGCAGTAATTATCATGAATAATTTAAATACAAAGACTTTTATAAGCTTAATACAAATTCTGTGCCATCTTCTACATGGAATATGAAATATAGAAGAGAACTGAAACAGCCTGTGCGTAAAGTCTGCTTTTTTCTTCAATATTATCAGACTAAGTAGAGGTACAAAATCCAGCAGTTAATGTTCAATGCCAACTTCCCTGTTTTTGCAGGCATCAAAAGATGGAGACCAGGAAAATGCTGCAGCAAATCGAGGGAAAATATTAGTGCTGAGAAGGAGAATTGAAGAGTTGGAATCCCAGATCAAACAAAAAAATGAAGAGTTACAGAAAAAGGTGGTGTTTTTGTATGACATGACTTTTCACCTTTGTGGTGTAGGATTGTGTTTGAATATGTTTATTTAAGTATGTATTTAATTCTGTGCTACTGAACAGCCATTCTGGGAGTTTCCTGTTGAGGAATTGTTATGTTACAGCCTTAGCAAGGGCAGTGGGAATTCTGTCTTTGTGCCTTCAGTGAGCAGGGAATCCTGGATCAATGGAGAAGGATACACGAAGACGCGCTCTGTGGATCAATGTTGTATTTAAATCTTGCATTTTGAACAAAAGTACTGGTTTGCTTCAATTTTCCTTATTGAAAAAATAGGTCATAACAGGAGGAAATGTAGGCAAGGGCTGATTTCGTGTTGTGGTGTTTTGTGGACATAAATTCCCTGGAGATGGTGGCAGGAATGGGAATGCTGCAGAGTTTGAGAGAAAGGTTCAGTAGATAATGATTACACTTCAAACAGAACCAGTTATACATCTGATTGTAATTTTTGGAGTACTCTAACGCAGGCAGTAAGGAAATTATGCAGACCATTCTTCCGTGGTGGAGAGGGAAGCACAGACCACGAACAGTTCTGCCTTTTGACTTCAGGATGCTGAGCTGGAGGCGCAGCGTGGCCGTGGGGCTGACATGGATGCCATGCTGGCAGAGAAGGAGAAGAAGCTGGCTGAAAGGGATGCTTACATTAGGGATTTGCAGGTGGCCTGTGGATCCAGTGATGCTGCCAATCAAGTATTCCTGCCCAATGAAGAATTGAAGGTATGTTAGCAGATCAATTATGAAGTCTCTGTAGAGCTTTCAAGGAACCAATGAATTGTGGTATGTTACTTAATCAGTTCCTCTCTGAAATACAGTTAATTCATGTGAATAAAAATTCTTTATTGACTGTCTTAATTTATATATATTTACTTGCTTATTTTATATATATTTACTTGCTGATTATTTTGTTCTTACCAGGGAGAGGCTTCATGATTGCTGTATCATTTTTCTGCTAATTGTCTTTTGGTTTGCATTGTAAAGAACCAGCTGGCAACTAAAGAGGCATCACTGCAAAGCATGGAAATTCTGGTGCAGAACCTTACCAAGAAGGTGGGAGACAGTGAGGAAAAATGCAGCTTGTTCCAGGAGCAAATCGAGAGTCTGAAAAACATTCAAAGCAAGGAAAGAGAGCATTTCCAAGGAAAAGAAGCTACATACATGGAAAATGTAAGTAAATGCAGGATTCCAAAAGTTATATCCAGTTCTTAGGAAAAGTAGACTACAGGTGTTTGAGGAGGAGGCTGTCATTTGGGCTTGGTTGTTAGAAACTTGCTAGGAATGAACATAAGTGACTAATTAGTGTATTTAATGTTACTGGAAGCAAAATTCAGACTTAATTTGGAATCCATTATCTTTCTGTACCTTTAGTTAGGTAGTTCAGTGTGTTTTTACTGTAGTTTGTGGACTGGTTTCATATTTATTTTCTTTCTGGTTTTAGATATGTCTGTTTCAAAATATTATCCAGGAAAAGGAAAAGGAGCTGGAAGCACAGAGAGAAAAACATGAGCAGGAGCTTTTTAGATTAGCTGCTAAATCTGATGCAAGTGCTGACCTAGAACAGGTATGTTGCTCTGGAAACTCAGCAGCTTGAACTGGGAGTAGTGTAATTACTAAACTCTGTGACACAGAGTGAACTGTGACAGTTCAGGTGTCTGGTTGGGAGAATAAAAATGAGTCTTTTATAGATTGCTTGATTATTTAACTTCTTATTTTTGGTAGCTACTAAAGGCTTTGAAACAGAAGCTCCATGAAAAGGAAGAAGTCATGCTGGGAAGAACACAGGTGATTGATGTCTTGCAAAAAGAGCTGGATGCCAAAGACCAGCAACTGAAAGTAAGAAGTGCCATAAGTAGGAATACAGGTGTAATGTTTGACAATGGCAGGAAAAATACTTTGCAGTGAAATTCTAAATGGTTTTTGTGCTGTTTTTTGTTTGTTTGTTTGTTTTTGTTTGTTTTTTTTTAACAGGAGATTAATGAAAACCTGAAACGTCTTCTGTCTGAAAAAGAAAACCTCCAGTCTAAACTGGATGCTGAGAAACATGTAATGAGAGCCCAATTAAAAGACATGATGGAGAAACATGAGCTTGAAATGACAAAAGTTAAGGCGAAATACAATGCTGAACTGCATGAAATTCAAGAGAAACACGAAACTGAGCTGCAAGAGAAAGACCAGGCCCTGGTTCAGCTTCAGAAACAAGTGGCAGAGTTGAGTGCTGGTGGACAGAGTAACTCCAAAGAAGTCAAAGATCTGGAATCCATAACCAAAGAGAAGATGGAAGAACTGGAAGGTATCTTATTTAAACAGTTGTCACTGACAGTACTAAAGGTTTCTTTGTCCCAGACTTCTACATGTTTTGAGCCAATTTCATGCTTACTGCAATTAGAACTACATGAAATTTGATGGAATGTTATTGCCACAGTAATTAAAGGGATCAAGTACTATAATAATGAGGGTTAGAGCATTACCAAGATAATCACATGAACTGTAAATTTCTCACTGTGTCTAATTCTTATGGTTTTTTGTAAATGCTGTTGTATTGTGTGTGTAACTTCCAGTTGCTAAAGGAATTACACACAAGGTTTGTATTAATAATCTCTCAACAGTTTTAAATAATTCCTGCTTCTTGTTTCTTAGTCCAAGTGAAATTGAAAACTGAAGAGGCCAGCAAATCTGAAGCCAAGTTTTTGAAAATGAAGGCTTGGTCTAAATCAAGAATCAAACAGCTGGAGGATGAACTGAAAAATGTATGTGTAGCTTTGTTTTTAAGGCTCTGTGTCTTTCTCCAACTACTGTGCTTGGAGTTTTGATTGGGAAAAGTAAACTGTGGCATAAATAGAATATTAAAACAGTTTATTTTATGAATTAAGGTATGAAAATGGAATGGACATAAAGTGTTGATACAAGATGTCGTTGAAATAAAAAATAGTAAAAATTGTGTTACCAGCATTCAGGAGTAAATTTGTTAGAGACAGCTACTGTATTGCATTTTAAAAATTAGAGAAACAGCTATTCTAGATATTACTAAAGAATAGGAAAAAAAAAGGACTTTGTTGTGATTTTGCTGTGTTTAAAACCCCCATAACTATTTTATTTCAGTTTTCCTCAAAAAACGATGATGTATCTGCCTTAAGCAATCGTGTGTCAGAATTAGAAGTTGAAAATGAAGAACTACAGTCAAAACTGCAGTCATTGCATGAAGTTGGAACTCAGAATGGTAAAAGAAAATCTTTTGCAGATGATCCAAAGTAAAGAGAGAAAAATAAATTGTGTCCTCATGAACCAAATTTGTTATGTTTTTGTAGAAGAACTGCTGAAAAAGCTCGAGCTCTATGAAGAGCAGCAGAGGAAGCTGCAGGCTGATCTTGACCAAGTTACAAAGAGAGCAGCTTCACAGGTTGACTTGAAAATTGATTTGCATGAGTTACTGATTAATGGTGCTAATTAGACTTTGAAAAGTGTGTCAGCTGGATTTTGGAGCTGAGAATTAATTTATTGATAGATGGAATTGTCAATGGCTATTCAGTTGGAGAACACGATGACAAGTTTTGAATTACTCAAAAAGATTGATTTCTACCTACTTTGCACACACTTTAAATTGCATTTATCCAAGCAGTTGCTGTTTATTTAGTTATGTTTAACGTGTGTCATCAAAGTGTGGCTGTTATTTTGTAGACAAAATGTTTTTAATGCTTTATGAATTCGTGGGACTTGTTTTTCACATAATCTACAATATCTACAACCTGCATTTACCAATTTCATAGATTTTTATTTAAGTTAAATGGTGAATTATGGTGGTTTGCCAACTTACAATGTATTTACATTTACAGAGAGGTGTGGTAAATTTATTTTAATACAGAATTTCTCTTGTTAGGCCAGTGAATCAGGTAGTGTGGATGAACTGCAGAGTCAGCTCTTGGAATGGCAGGAAAATGTCCCAGAGTCAGAGGAGTCCCGGGATCAAGTCCGAGAAGAGAAATCTGCCATGGCCTTGAGAATGGCTCAGATTGAGGAGGAGCGAGAAGGTGAATTATTTCATTTCCAGTACAACAATCCTGTTTTTATAGATCTGTGTGTGTCTGTTGTGCTTCAGATCGAATTGATAGCACACCACCATGACTCATTTCTGTAGTAATAAAATATGTATAGTTAGTGAAATTGCTGAAATTTGTAATTTCTGCTTTTTCCTATTCCTTCGGGTTTGTTTTTCATATATTCATCTTGTTTTATATAATTTTTATTTAGTAGATGTGCTGTTCTGTTTGCCATTTGAGCTGCTGCTTTGTAAGACTGCTTGACAGGCTTATTGTCTGCATATGATAAATGGTAAAAATGATAAAAAAATCTTATTTTATCAACGATAAATAGTTCCCCATTGAAATATTAAAGCTGCCTGCCTAGAGAACTGGTGAAAGTGTGGGGGACTAGAGTGTTGGTTTGAATTAGAGGAATGAAGGTGGTGCTTAAGCAAAATGTACCTGGCATGAAATTTCTCATTAATTCTGTTTAGAATATTTAGTGATCTGTTAGTAGGTGCCACTTGTATGGGCCAGCTGAATAATTCTCACTGGCAGTGGCTTGGAGGTGGTTAAAAATATCAAATTACCTACAGAAAATAGCATTTCAAGTAATGTCAGGTTTTTGAGCTTGCTAAATTATTAATTAATCAACTGTTGAGAAACTGAAGTTGCTTCTATTAAAGTTTATAAAAGTCTGGTTAAATTTTAGATAGCTTTTTCTGCTCTTTCCATGCCATCTGAACTAAATTACAATTTTTGTCCCCGTAGTTAACTGCATGGGGAATAATGGCAAATTTTAATGCACAGGACCTACCATTATAATTAATCCAGTTAGTTAATTTGAGCTTTCTCTTTTCAATCAGCAACTGAATTATTTTTCATTTCCATGAAATGGAACCATTTGAAAATTCAGTGTGTAAGCATAGAAATGTTTTAAGGATCACGTCTCTTCTTTTTGAAGGATTTATGGTTTGGTGATGAAAGGGAATAATATCCCTCCATCAAATCTACCTGTTAGCGCATCTGTGCTGGCCACAGAGCCCCATGCAATGCTAATAACACTTGTAAAATTTCCTCTGTCTCAGTCCAGGTTTAATTTTGCTTTTTTTTTTTTTCCCCTTGGGAATAGCATGATCTTTCTGTTTCTTTTTTTCCTGCCGTTCCACCTGGTGAGCCCTGAGCGTCCCTTCCCCCTCCACTCCTACCCTCCACTGCGATCTGGGCAGCCAGGGAGAACAGTTTCCCATCAGTTTTGTGCATGCAGGTTCCTGCAGCAATGGCCCCTTGGAATGTACTGTTGCTGATTTTTCCTGCTCTTGCTTCTTGTGGAGAAAATTGCCAACAGTACCTTGCAAGGTCTGCCATTGATGGTTTGTGGATTTTAGCAGTACGTGTAACAACTGCTGGGTTTTAACTTGAGTTTCTCCTGCCTTGCACTACCTGTTTCTTCTTTTATATTAATGAAATCATGTTCATTTTTTCACTGTAGTAACAGCTGACTCCATATTTATGTTTTATCTAGAGACAAATTTCTTGGCTTGCCACAAGTGGTTGTGACTAAGTAAGAATCAAATTAATTCTTAGTACTATCTGAAATTCAGTAGTATTAAAAAAAAAAAATTCCATCCCATAAATTGTGAACTTGCATGCATTAATATTAGCTACCAATATTTTAAGCCATATATAAGTAATATGTAGCATCAGTAGTGACTCAGGGAAGTACAGACATATCATAGTTTGTATTTGAAAAAAGGTGTTCTGGGAAGTTTTTCAGGTTTTTATGTTAGATAATTGCAAATGAAAAGCTTCCTAAGATGCTGTAAAACATTAGAAAATGTATTTACTTAATAATTGTTGTTAAAGCAATGCTCAATTTAACTGGAAGTGTTTTAACAGTTGTCTGAGTGTGCTAAATCATTCTAAAGCTCCAATTTCAATACTTCCATTATTCTTGTGACAGTTGTAATTTCGTTGGTTTTTTCATCATCAGATACTTAGGAGCCTAAATATTTTGGGTTCCTGTATTA
>VYZP01065542.1:113415-142539 GCA_013400635.1 Hypocryptadius cinnamomeus | reverse complement strand
GGTTTACTGCATTGTTTATTTTATCTTTTTTAAATTTTCTTCCCTATTAAAGAACTGCTATTTCCTGCTCTCATATTTTTTGCCTGAGAGCCCCTTAATTTAAAATTTATAGCAATTTGGAGGCAGGGGATTTACATTTTCCATTTCAGGGGAAGCTCCTGCCTTCCTTAGCAGACACCTGTCTTTCTAGATCAAGACACTACAACCTCCTTTCAGGTAATTGTAGAGTTACAAGATTCTCCCTTGAGCCTTTACTCCAGACTAAACCAACATAGCTCCCTCAGCTGCTCCTCATAAATCTTGTGCTCAAGAACCTTCACCAGTTCCACTGCCCTTCTTTGGTCACACTCCCTATGCCAAGTCCATGGAGCAGTCTGGAGCTGCCCAATGCTTTGCCCACCACTCAGAGGAAGGCAGCTGTGTTCAAACTATCACTGGGGAGGGGTCTATGAAACGATCCAGTTCCCAAACCATACCCAGAAATCCCATAGGCAAACATGAGCTGGCACAGGCCAGCAGTTTGCCTGAGAAGGCTCCAACAGGACAGCAAATAATAGCCAACATCCAGGGGTGTTTCTGGGCACTGTTTGTTTCACTACTGTAAGTGTAGCTACTATGTCCCATCCTGCTAAATCTGTATTTCATCATAAATATCTTTAATGATTATTCCACCTTCTCCCAAAGGTTTGGCAATAAACAAGCTGATTCACCACCTGCTATGAGGACTGCTAGACCTGCAAGGATTAACATTTAGAAAATGTAATGGAGTGTGGCTAAGATGAAATACTGCATTGATTAAAGACACAAGAAAACCCAGAAGTGAGGATGAGAGGAGATGCTACAAGAACATTAAATTTGCTGTGTACTGGGCATTACTGGGCATCAATCCTGATATGGCTGGGTGTGGGGGTGGGTTCATTCCCATGTTTCAATGCAAATTGCCCAACAGCAGAAGTGATACCAAGCTCCTTCCTGCCAGCTGCCTGTAACAGGACTCTCAACACCTGCACTGGGCTGCTTCAGCTACTTGGAGAGGGTTTCTATGATGTCCAAATTGCATAAACCTGGAAAAACCTTCTTGAAGCTAGTGGGATCCTTAGGGCTTCATGTTGATTAAGGGAGTATTCCTTTGGATGGACCAACACACCACCCACTCTCCCTAAATCCACATTCCTCATTCCCTAATGCAAGTGGCCAAGGGACATGAGCGCTCATCCGCACCGCGAGCTCCATGGTGGGAAGGCAGGTCTCTTTATAGCTCAGTAACATCTTATTTAGCAGCAAGTTCTGCTGAGTTCAGGGGCTTTATCCCAGGGTAAATCCCTAATTAAAACCAACATGAATACAGGGAAAACTGGCCCCATTGCTCCACTCCATTTTACAGTTTATTAACTCAGCTTTGTTTTGTAGTCAAGTCTAAGGATTAACTCTTTTTGTTTGCTTTTGGGTGGTGTTTTATTTTGTGCTTAAAAATAGAGCATTTATTGAGAAATCATTGACTGAACATAGCCTTGTGCTCCTGTAAGAATCTGATAACAAGATGAATGCCTAGACTACTTTGCAATGGACAGATCAATATTACAATATGAAAGTGAGAAAATTATTTAGGATTAGAGGTGGCATGCTTGGTTGTGATCTCACACAGGATGTAAATCAGGCATTATGCCACTACAGTCAATGCCAGTGCCCTGGGGTAAATCTATTAACAGAATCCTGAATCAAACCAAATAATTTTCAGGGTTGTGGAAAGTGAGGAATGATGGCTAAGTGGGACAAAACAGCAAATGAAATAATATATGGATCGATTACACACTGTTGAAAGAAAAAGTCCAGCTTCTACTTGCTTAAAATGGAGGTGCTCTGGATTTTTGCTGCAAGAGGATGAGATGGTGATGGAATGGCTTTTTGCATTTATTCCTCAAATGAGCTGAAGTACACCACCACCGTAAGTGCATGAAAACCAAGCAAAGTTCCACGGGAAAAAAGTATAACTTCTATTTAAGTAAAAATCTTCCCATTTACCCCGCCGGTAGAAAGAGCAGCTGGCAAAGTCTAGCTAGCCTAAAGGAGTACCTGTGGTGCAACCTCTCTTTGTCCTGAGGAGCTAACCCATATCTGGCAGATTGTCTTGGGCAGCAACTTCTGTTGTTTCTAAATCTCTCTCTCTATAGCAGCCTTAATTGTTACTTCCAGAACGAAAAGGTTGGTGACCTCTCAGCATTACCCAAGGCCTGCAAATGTAGCATCCACTGTGGCACCCAGTAACACACTCCCTGATTTCCAAAGCACTAGTCCAGTCCATTCTGCTCATAGTATGACTTTCCTTAATCTCTCTGACACCAGATTAAAAATCTGGTAAAATCCAGCATCACTACCCTCCCTTGCTTATTATCTTTTCACCCTCACCATGCAACATACACACACCAGTGCTGCTGCATCTCGAAGCCTGTCTGTAAAGTCAATCCCCTTCCTTTTGTAGATAACCAAGAGCCGTGCCAGGATTAAACTGTTCATTTAAGAGCAATCAAGTTTACATGTGTTGTGTTTTCTTTTGTTTTACTAAAGGAAACACATGAGTGAGTGATTAAAGCAGACACTTGGGTTGCTGCAATTCATTGAGATTGCTGTTGTTTGCTTTGATGAGATTCCAGTCTGCAGCAAATTTCCTCACCATGATTAGCTTGGTGTGGAATACACAATGCTTGCTCCACTAGAATAGACCTAGGGAGAGCAAAGGCAGCATGTTTATGCACTGATGTTCTTGATTATTTATCATCTCTGTGGGATAGCACAGGTTAACAGAGGGGCTGCAACTAATCCATGCAGCAGCTCCCACTCTTCCTTCATTAGGCATTACAGAACGATCCCTAGCAGGGAAACAATGTTGGTCTTACCCAAACTGATCCCTGCTCTGCACCCCACAAACAGCCTGTGGCAATTTTTAATGCTCTTTGATAGCCACAGACTCTCTCATTGGGGGAAATCTACAAAGGATTAACTGTGATAATATGTGACTGCCCACTATGCTTCTCTCCCTCAGTCAGCATTTTTTGTCTGCTGCCAGAGTTTCATAATCATGCAGAGATTTTGCTGCGGAGGTAACGGGGGCCCAGGGAGAAAGCCCACAGTCCAGGTGAGAGAGAAGACACAGCCTTCCTCTCTGTGTCCCTGTACTTACAGACTCAGATGGCATCTCCTTCCCATGGAATCACTGCTTCCCCTTTATCTCAGTGCAACAACCCAAACTCACCTCCTGACAAGAGATTAGCATGAATGGTTGTGCTTGTGCTGCTGCCTTAGGGATGGACTCAAATCGTCTTAAATGCAGCAAGTTCATGACTTGCATGCTTTCTGCCTGTGCCACAGGCTGCTTACACAGCTGGTGCTCCAGCTGTGTCCACAGAACAACTGGAGGACCACCTCCAGGTCACTCTTGCATGCAGATTGCACTCACACACAGCCTGCAAGCACAGCCCAACACAAAGCTGGAGGATGCCGGAGCTCAGACACCCTCCCTGCCATGCTGTGCAGTAGTGTTAGTGGGAAGCCACACAAAGACATCAGCAGAGTTCCTGGAGGCACACGTGAGGGGCTCACAGGCTATGGAAAAGGTGCTTAAAGCGGCTCTAAGCATGCCCAGTGCACCCCTCCTGCAGCAAATGTCCTGCCATGGGGTTTGCACTGCACCTGGGCTGTTTACAGGTCCGTGGCAAGCAGGAGCAGATATTAACAGTTATAACTAAGATATTCATAGTTTAAAGACAAACAAATAAACAAACCACCAGGGTTAACTGGATAACAAAATTTTGCCAACACTAATCCACTGCAGGACAGGCATGCCAAAAATACCAAGAATTTCATGAACTTTGCTCTTAGATAGAGAGAGGAATCTTGATTCAGCATCTTGGATAGCACTGCAATCACCTTCACCCCTTTTTACACTTCCTAGGAACATTGCCACTGCGCCTTCATCAGCACAGCAGGAAACCTAACCAAACCTATGGCACGTGGGAATACCCAAGCCCTGAATGAGGTTTGGTGTGCTCCTAGCATCAGGGCAGCTGCACTACCATAGGCTCCTTTTCCTCCCACTCTGTTCCTCTGGAGGTTACTCCGATGCATCTGGACCTCTTCTGCTTTCGGAACAGATCCAATGGGCGCTGTCTCCTGCTGTGTTCACCAGCCATGCCTGGAGTGCCCCAGGGATGGAGGCTGACCACTTTCCACAGCTGTCAGCACACCCTGCAGAGGAGGGCTGGGCCCTCATGAAGCAGAAAGCCATCCACGGCTTGTCTGCCTGCCTCCCCTGTTTGCTACTTGTTACCTGTTTCTCAGTGAAATCTTTGACTGGGTTTTGCATGAACAATTTTTTGGGTCATTTCCTCACCACTTTGTTGCTTTTACTCCCATTTGATCACATTCAGCATCCTCTTCATCCTCTCTTCTAGAGCTTTTCCTCTTATCAACATTCCTGTCACAGACTACATTAGTCCTATTGCCTCCTACAGGCACGTGTGTGTGTCCTTATTTCACCTTTGTGGCAAACATTGCCTGCCACATGTCTGATCTGCTGATGTATCTTTTTGCCCATCACAAAACAGCTGCCAACACAGACTTGTGGGTCTGTAGAAGCTCTGGCAGTGGAAGTCACACTGACCCTCAGCATCCCAGAAACCCCTTGCTCTCCTGGGAGCACTGGATACTTGGAGCATGGCAGAGCAGTCTTCAGGCTATCCAGATGGTTTTCTAGAATCAGATATTCTCTTCCTTATGTCCTGTGCTGAGCAGAGCCTGGCTCCCTGGCCTTGTGGAGCTGTTTCATTTGCAAGCAGCAAATAAAACTTAGTTTTGCTGTCCTGGTGAGAAGAGCTCGTAGCCCATTTCTATGTTTCACACACAGGGCACTTCTGAGCAAATACTCTGCCCTAGCAACAGCAATTTGCCCCGCCTGCTCTGTGCCAACATAGGTTGCTTTGTGTCCTGAGGGTAGCTCCAGAAGAGCTTTATTCCTGGCAAACAAGGCAGGGGAGATAAGGAAGGAAAGCGTTACCTTTGGAAAACAGTTTCATAACCCCCACAGCCAACAGTTGTCTTTATGACAGACAGCACAAAGCACAGAGTGGGCTGTAAGAGGGTGATCCCATGTTACAGCCTGTCCTTCCCTCTGATGCACCATCTTCTCTGCCCCTCTCCCACCTTTCTGCCTAGCCCCAGCCTAGGGAGCAGCATGCCGGAGGGACTCTGCAAACACATGCTGTTTTGGTCACCTCACATGGATGGGCACTGCCATCAGGCCACCCCACAGAGCAGCACCTAGGGAATCTGAGTGTCCTGATCCACATTTCCTTGCATGGAACCCCTGGCATCCATTTTTCCAGGGCTTCTGTGGGGCCAAGGAGTGCAGGGCTAGGAGCTGCAGAGGTGTGTGGCAGGTCCTGGAGGGAGGGAGGTGGGCTGTCTGACACACGGAATGTGAATGGGGAGCCAGGGATGCTGGGATGGATCTGTGCTCTCTTGAGTAAGCAAACCCTCCTCGGGAGTCAGGGTCAGAAGAAGGAGTACCCTTTGCTGTCTGCATTTAGTTTTGGCTCCTTCAGAGAGAAAGTCAGGCTAGACTGGGTTCAGACTGGTGTTGATGTCTCAGAAATTTGGTAAAAGATGAGCATTGAAATGACTCTTGCAAAAAAAAAAAATTCACCACCACAGGGTCTGGGATCTGCTCCTCTTCTGAACTGATTTTTTCACAAGTCCTGGCCTTCAGAAAACTCTGCCAGATTTTCCAGTCATATTAGATATAAGGAAGGGGGGAAAAAAGGAACTATAATACTGTCAATCATTCTCACTCTTAGATCTATTAGGCTTTTTTTCCCCCTATCTTTGCAATTACAGTATTGTATAAAGTGTAAGATAACATTCAATCACTGTAAAATAAGATTTAATTATGTCATGATGAGATTCATTAGTTAATATTTGTATAGTGCACTGAACATGGAAAGTGGTTAGCAAGCACTAAGTATTAACCTTGCTATTTTAGAAAACAAGGGAATTTGCTTTGGGGGAGCAGAAAAAGCACAATAAACACAGGCACTTGGGGTGTATCTTCAGCTGGAATAAATCACTGGCTGGGCCACATGTGCCTTCACCAGGACTCTGCTCCTTGGACAAAGTTCCATCCACAAAGCCCTCAGTGATGAAACTCTGTTGAAGCCACCACAGGAACACCACAGGTCCCTTTCTCCTGGACTGCTCCCCACTTACATCAGGGGCTGCCCTGCTCGTAGCAGCTATCCCTTTTATAGCACCATGTAAACTAAAACCAACACTAGGGAAGTTTTGCTGGCCACCAGTTCTGGTGCACCAGCAACTTATCTTCCTTGGGGACTCTGACACATACAGAGTGGGAAAAACAAGGGGTATTTTGCTCTACTATTGTGAACCAGATCATGATGGCCCCAGCAGCAACATCTTTCAACATGGCAAGTGGGAGGTCTGGCACTTCTGTGCTTCAACAGACTGTCTATAGAGAAGATGCTGTGGAGAGACAGGCACTTCTTTTGTGCAGCCTCCAGCATTGGCTTCTCTTCATTCCAAAGAAGGAATGAATCCACTCAGGACCACACTATGAAGATGCAAAAAAGCATGGGGAAAAATAAATTTTTGGAAAGGGGTATATTCGTACGTACTAATGAGTGTTTCCTAACACATAAACTGAAGGTGATAACCTAAGGTTTGCTTTGACTTACAGAAGCATGTAGAGAAACGAAAAAAGCACGAATCCAAAATACTACCCAGCAGTGTCACTATTAGATGGCTAGCCATATCCCAACCCATCACCCCTCTGTTGTATGAAATTGCACAGCGTATCAGCTCTGAGAAGAAGCCCAGAGGCTTCAATCTCCTAAAACTGGCTACCCTGACCTCCTGGCTTAGCTTCAGTTCCTGGGCATCTGGGACATTGAGGTGACAGGGCCAGCTCATTCCCCCAAAAGACTCTCTTGAAAGAGCTACCCAAAAGACAACAGCCCCTAAGGCAGTCAAAGCAGTGAGGTTGTCCCTGTATGCCACAGGGTAACCCACTAAATTCCTACTTGCATGAGTGCTAAGGTTGATATGATTGAGGCTGCATAGTTTGTCCACTTAACTCACACTTCTTCCTTGCAATTTCAAGTACTATTAAGGGCATTCATTTATTTTCATCATCCCCATCTTCTCTCAAGCATGCAATGATATCCTCTTGCCAGAAACCCATTGTTTAACTCTCAACATGCAGTCCTCCACTTTAGTGGGTTGCACGGGAGGGTTTACAGAGCTGTCACCCTGCAGGACCCACACCTGTGTCCCCAAAAGGGTCCCATCCTTTTGAGATTCACTTAGGCCCCCTTTGGGCACCCGCTCGCCATGCTCAGGCGCAGAGAGGCGATGGGGAGAAGCCGTGCATGTGGTGAGCGCCACGCCGGGCACAGCAGCAGCCCTGGGAGCCCCTCTGTGCCAGGCAGCTCACGAGGAGACCGCACACCCGAAATATTTATTGCTGCTGGAGCTCTTCAGTTAAGTGGCAACAGTTGGGAGAGTAAACACAGAGGTAAAGCACCAGCTTCCCGTGCAGGAACGCCTCCATCTACAGGTGAACCTGCCCTCTCTGCCTGTGGAGAAAGTGCCGCTGCCCCCCTCCTACACACGCTCAGAGAAGCAAGAAGCCTCTATCGTTCTCAGTCATCCTGGAGGAAGAAATCTTCCTGGCACGCAGGTTTAGCAGCGCTCTTAGAGCGTCTTAGAGGGCAGCAGCCAAGCTGCCACACAGCCTGCGAGTCCCTCCTCTCCTCCTGAGACATGTCACTCAGATGGGCTGGGCAGGCCATGGCCACATGCTCGGCCTCACTGTGGAGATCAGTGTCCCTTGTGCCACCAAAGGCAGCGGTGGCCCCCAGGTCACCCCCTTTATCTCAGGATGGCTGGGGGTCAGGGAAGCATCACACCTCTGCAGCGCTTCCATCACGGTGCCAACTCTTCTCCAGCCAAACTGCCTGCTCGTCAGACAAAAGCTCATTTTCCCCATAGTTTTGGGCTTGCAGCAAAATAGGGCCTAAGGAAGTACCAGGAAAACATGGCAGGCCAGAAATGCTGCAGGTAGTCCCTAAAATCGAGAAGCTAGGTCTGGTTGCTTTTCTGTTTCTAAGGCACTTAAAGAAACAGCTGTATTTTTCACAACTACTGAGCTCAGCAGGAACTCAGCAGAACTGGATTCCTTATTATGGGTCTGCTTCAATCTGGTACCCCAATTTAAGTTGTAATTTCTCCTTTTTTTTTTTTTTTTTTAATTCAACAGCAAGTCATAAAACAATGCACCATCAAAATGATGGTGTACCCTCTCCGATGGTTTCTTTCACCAAGTCTGAAGCTGGTCTGCTAGTGCAGGTGTTCCTAAAGAGAAAGCAAACCAGGATACCCAGGACTTTCTCCTCTTTTATTTAGCTTGTCATCTCAGCTTACTGAGCAAACACTTCCATCTAGTGGCCTGCTCCACACATGCTGGGATGATGGATGTCCTTAGGAGTAACAGGTGATCAGAACTTTCTGCAGAGGAAAAACGATGATTTTAGGGAATAATCAGATTATGTCTCACTGGTGAGAAGGGCTGGATTGTGTCGAGCCACTTAGCTTTCCCCTCTGAAGCCTAGGGCTGATTATCATGTAATGCTGTGCAGCTGCTAGGAGTAGCATGCACATTATAGGAGTAATCAGTAGTAAATTACTTCTGAGACAATACTTGGTTGCATGTAAATGATTACTTTGGGTAGTCATTTGGAATAGATGAGTTTTGCGAAGTTTAAACAAACCTGGTGGGGGATTCTGCTCTCCTTCTGTCCTGAGGGGACAAACTGCACTGCTGAACAGCCAGCACAGAGGAGTGCATGCACAGAGGTTCATCCAAGTGCTGCTCCTGCTCTGCTCCTGGCCCTTGTGCTCTCTGGGGTAAATTGTTTAAACTCTTTGCCTACTTTCTCTACCTGAACCATACAGACAGTATGTGAGCTGTCTACCATCTTACTGGCTGGTATAAATAATAATGCCAGCACAGAATTCCCTTTAGGATAACCTTTGTGCTGGCTTTCTTATGCCTCACATGAATCTTGGCATTAAAGGACTTGTAGGGAATATTAAGGAAGAGAGCTTCCATCAGGTATCCTGTGTCTCAAAGCATACATGAACAGGTCTGAGATCACAGCTGGGAGACATTGTTTTTTTACCTTCAGAGCTTAATTTTATTTTTATGACAGCACTGGAGTATTATCTTAGAGACTGATGACAGCCAAGATCACCTGAAAAATATCTAGGAGCACCCATCTCCCAAATGCAGTTACTTATGTTTCCCAGACCCTCTCTTAACCAGCACCAATGTTTCTTTACATTAATATATGAATTTCAACAGCAGCTGAATTCCCCATGTGACACCAATCCCCTGGACCACTGCCTCCTCTGCAGAGTCAAAAGCAAAGAAAATTAAAGCCTTAAAAGACCAGACAAATGCATCTTGCTCTGCACCACAGGTATCGAGAGAGGGAGCAGAGGTGACAGTGGACGCCCACGAAACAGTCAAGGACGGCAGTGAAGCTCCTGAAGTTTCTATCCAATGCCTTATTTGTGAGGTTATTCTTTCTCCTTCAAACATCTCACTGCGGGATAAAACCTTCAGGCAGCTGTAAGAAGAAATTTTACTATTATTCTTTCTTTCAGGGCAGAACAGCTCTGCTTAATACATTTTTTAAAACTATATTCATCTAGGAAGACTATTAATAATTAAGAAGAAAACAATATTATTATGGAAATTAAGGCACCTCTGGGTCTGTGAGAACATGGTATTTCCTGATGACTTACTGGCCTCCCTTCTAGCTCCTGGAGAAACAGTGCGGAGAACCGGAGACATTTGTATCCCAGAGGGACCACTCTGTTTAGTCCAGGTCAATGCACAGGGCTGATGCTCTGTAATTAAAGACAAGCTGTCAAATGATTTTTCACAATTTTTCAGTCTTTCTTTGCTGTTTGCATCAAGGCAGTGAGAGAACCTTCCTTCCTCCTTGTCCTGTCATTACAGGGTCACTAAAGAGGCGCTGGCTGTGATGGACCAGCAGGAATCAAACCTGCTCTCCCATCGTGGGGCTGCAGGAAATTCCAGGCCTCTGCATATTTCAACATGCAGGACTGCATTGTCAGATGTGGTTGTAGGAGTGAATATCTTGCTGGACATGATGTTTTGAACACACTCTGCAAGTGCTAAGTGGCCTGTACTGGACCTGAGAAATGGAGGACTGGCCCTTGTCTGTGCATTTTACAAGAACCACTGGCACAATTACGGTTACACACAGTCCTGCAGCCAGATACTGCAGCATATGTGAATATTCCTCCAACAGGAGTTCCCTGATGGGCCCTACCCATCTGGAGATGTCTGTGCTGCAGGGATCACTGCTTACCAGACAGAATTTGGCTGGTTTGGACACCAGTAGCTATGCAGCCTTGGCAACGTCCGAGTTTCCCGGGGCCTTCCTGGAGAGTACTTAGAGCTGATTTCCCTTTCATTGAGGGCCAAAGTGGTCCCTGGACATACTGGGAGGTGCTAGTGACAGAAGGAGGTCATTGCTGCTTTGATGCCCATAAGTGGAGGTTAAATATAGGGAATGGAGCAATGTCATAGGGAAAAATTGCTTACTTCTCTGCAATTCTTAAAATCAGATAATCTTCTTTGGACTGAGCAGTGCTCCTCTAATCTGAGAAGGAAAAAGCCTGCTCCCTCTCCCAGTGAAGAACCACTGATGAGCCAGTACCCCACTGCCCACAGGGGTTGTGGGTACCAACAAACTTCCTCCCCTCTTACTTTCATATGTCCTGATTCCCTCTCCTTTAAAAGAGTGGTGGGACGAGCAGTATAACTGCAGCATGTCTGTGGCAGAGTGGCCACCAGAAATGAAATTATTACTCATCAGCTAAGCTACCATATCTGCCATAGCAGATTGGACTGAGGTATTCATTGCTCAGCCCAGAAAGAAAATAAAATTTCTTGTCCCAGGTGACCTCCATAAAGTCACTGAGCTACACAGTGAGCTACAGACTAAGCTACAACTCACTTGCCTGTGCCCCCAGAGTTTGCATGGATAAACTGTTTCAGCCTTTTCACCTATCTCTGTGCCTACAGACACTTTTCCTGGGGTCTGCTCTACATGGAGAGCAACAAATAAGTTCAAAAACTTTTAGATTAAACTTTACAAGTGGTTCCTTCCTCTCTAAGGAATGAAAATAAGGACAGGTGTGTCAGGTGTGCCAAGTTTTAAGATTTTCCTGCCTTCCAATGTCTTCATTAAATACCAGTGCCCTCAGCTCAGACTGGGAGAAGTTACTAAGTGACCCCAGTTTCAGCTCAGGATTGTTTTCCTGTGAGGAAGTAACAGTTAATGCTACCATATCCCCTTCTATGCAGGGCACTATGTGCTAGGGGGTGCTTTATGGTCAGTGAGTGGCTTCAGCTCTACTCTCAGTGCTGCTTCATTTATTTATTATCAGAAAGAGAGAAACAAATTGTGTGTCTGTGCCTACCTATTCTTTAGGGTTCATCCTGGAGAGGGAAATCAATGACTTGATCTCTTCTTGAAGCATCTACATTAAAACATGGGGAGTGAAGTCTGACACTGTGTGTGTGTGTGTGTGTGTGTGTGTGTGTGTGTGTGTGTCCATGCATGGTTCAGCATTGCCATTCATCTTCACTCTCCAAATCAACAATTATCTGGAGTCCCCCAGGAGGGAAATGCACTCCTCTCATAAGCTTGGAGTAATGACTAGGAAGCAGTGGTGTGTAACAGGATCCCCAGTGCTAAGCTTTCCCTGATAACCACATACACGAATAAAATAACCCTAAGTTGGTTCCAGTCCTTAACGCCTCCTTACTACTATTCCATGGGGCCTGTGTTGGGAAGAGAAACATCACTTCCCTGCAAACTAATATCCAAATGCAAGTCGTGCTTAGCATCTTACATGGGTCCTCATAAATCTGAGTGAGTTCCCTGTGTCTTCCATCTCTTTGATCTGACAGGATGATCACTCCCTGCTACCTGTGAGGAAATATTCTGCACTGATGTATTTCCTTCCTAATTTCTTGGTCTATAACTTTGTTTTACCCTTCCTCCTTGCCTAACTCTTTTGGAAGCAAAGACCAGTAACCTTTGAGATTTTTGCTATGGGTGCCAGATCCGTTTTTTGTCAGAAGACCAGAGAAAAAGTTGAAGCAGGTTAACGTAAGATATACATGAGAACTTTGCAATAATAATTTCTTTACTTTGGGATGAGGTGGCACAGTGCTGAAAACATACCTAAAAAGGAATCAGCTACTAAAATATGGTTTACATCCAGCCCAGCCTGACATGGGCAGTCCTTTTCCATACCTCCTTGTTCTATGTGTATCTTCTCTGTGTATCTGCTGACTGATCTTTGTGCTCACATAACTGGAGAGAGCAGGAGCTTGTGTATTTGCTCTATGACATTATTGATATTATTGATTATGAACTCTTCCCGGTACGTAAATCTGCTTGCCTCCTTACAGAAGTTATAGTTATTCATGCCAATTTTTAGTTATATATTAAAATATGTTTGTCTCTCACCCAGGGGACCTTGACATTGGTTAAAAATGCAGTCTACACATGAGAACATCTCCAGAGCATGAAAGACACAGCACTCATCATGTGGTCCAATAGGCTGTGGATTCTTGTGCCTACCTGCATATGCATTTGTTTCAGCCAGACCCTGCCTGGGTATGATAACAGCAGCAGAAGCCCAGACAAAGAAAAGGGTTAAGAAGTGGGCAGAAGCAGAGAAGAGATTGTGGAGAAGGTGGGGAAAAGAAGGAACAGCAGAAAGAAAAAATAATTCACAGGTACACAGTATCCAAAGACAAAGAATATATTCATATGTACCTGCTCTCACATACAGACCACAAAGCTCCCTGCCAAGAAACTATCACCCCCATTTTGCCTGCCAGGAAACCCATCATCCAAGGGGGAACCTCTTGTTCAGGGTTGCTCCCCAGGCAGGAGGCAGAGCTGCCAGACACAATATCACCTCCTGTGTCCCAGCAGCCCAGCCACAGCAGTGAGGAAATCCTCAGCTTTGCCACCCACAGCTGGGATGCACTTCCCAGGAGCATGGCTCTGCCAGAGACCCCAGCTCTGGTCCCAAAAGCGCACATGGTGAAGAACAGGACCATGGTGTGGAGCAGAAGAAAGGCATTGTGTAGTGCTGCTGGGAGGAAAGAGGGCCCTGTGCTCAAGAAATCAGGGCAACATTCCTGACTGTGTGTCATGACACCAGGGAGGCTGGGGGACACCTTCTGGGTACGGCAGGTGGCAGGCAGTGAGAGAAGCCAGCCTGGTCCTGCCCTGTGCTGCTTTGGCTACAGCTCTCTATACTACAAAGGTTAATTTTCCATAACTCCTGAAGCAGCAGGGAATTTCCACAGGACTGACAGAAATCTTGTGTTGTGCTAATATTTTAAAAGGGTAAAGGAGACGACCCAGGTAATTATAGGCCTGTCAAGCTGACATCGATCCCAGGTAAAATAATGGAGCAGCTAATAGGGGAAATATAATTCATGCCCATCAGCAGGGGTTTATGGAAAACAGACCCTGTCAAATGAACTTAATATCTTTCTTTGCTGCGATTACAAGTTTACTTGATGAAGTCAGTGGTGTTGATGGCAAAAAAAATTAAGATTTTCCAAAGTTTTCAACTTGGTGCCACACACTAGCTGGATTTAAATCCTAGAACAATACAAAGCCAGCAGAGTATGTAGTAAATGAATTAAAGTGACTGACTCTGAAAATATGATGGAAACCAGAAAGCTTTCGTCATGGCAATTGTCTAATGGATTGGGTCCCACAAGGTGAGGTGGGTTGCGTGATGGTATTTTACTTTCATACCTGTGATCTACTGAAATCTGTAACCAAAATCCATCGTACTGAGATTGGAAGGCTAAAAAATTGTGAGGAGGTGTCACTGATAGAAACAACTTTGTACTTTCTTGGTGATCTTGGAGGAAAAAGTATGGTAGAACTATATGCATTTCAGTTGAGTCCAATGTGAAGTAAGCATATTTAAGAACAGAAAATGCAGGTGATACCTATAGGACAGGGAACAAACAGGAATGCCTTCAAAAATGAGCTGTGAACACAAATTAGTCATGCATAAATATCCAGTGTAATACTGTCAACAAAAGGTCTGGTAGAGCACCTGATCAGGGCCACCTCTGCAGCCAGTAAGAAGAAAATTTCGCTTTTTTTTTTAAGCTTGCAACCACACTAGGGACCCAGACTGCTCACTTCAAGAACCAGTTTGATGAGGTGGAGATGCTCCAGAGCAGATTCAGGACAATATCCCTGGGATTTGCAAACCTGCCTTTCTAGGCATGTCTCCAAGACCCACACTGCTCAGCTTACCAGGGTGATGGCTGTGGGGGTGATCTGACCATCATCTTTTTGGCATCCAACAGAGAGGAAAGCATCAATAGCCAAAATACCATTGATTTTGGTGGCGTAGCTACTTGCTGAGTGATACCTGCTCTGGAGCTAGTCCTTGATGAATAACTCTTCTCCCAGTATTTATCTCCTGTACCTGTAAGTAAGGAACACTACTTGTCTGCTTGTCAGGACATTGCAACAACAACTGAGATAACAGCTGAAAAGCACTGCCTCAGTGCCAGCTCACTATATAGCTCCATACATTTTATTGTTGAGTCTGCTCAGCACTGAGCAGACTGCAAAGTCTCTCTTTTGCCCCAAATGGCTTCCTTTGCCTCAGAGGTATCAGGAAAGGCTTAAAATAGCCAGAGAGGTTCTCACAAAACCTTCCTGCTGGAAATACCAGTGTGCACCATGCACAGCCTAAGTGCACATCCTGTACTCTGGTTTAAGCCATGATACCAAGTTGAGCTAGTGCAGATGGCTGTGCACTATTAATTGATTGCTAACAGTAATAAATGGCTCCATAGTGTGGACTTGTAGTCTTATAAATAAGGTCCCTGGCATTTGTATTGACAGTAGGCAGCATGTGGAAATGTTCTGGAGAGAGGTGAGCTCCCAGCCCCTGTGGAATGCAAGCTGCCACCCTGCACCTTGGCCAAACAACTATTTATTTTGTATTTCAATTAGAAAAAAGCTCATCAGATTCTTTGGTGGAAAAAAGAAATTAAAAATAAGGCTGACCTCTAAGCCCACTCTGGGGGCTAAATTTTCTAATTTGATTAGCATTTCCCAGGTCCAGAAATAGAAAGGGTGGCTGACTAATAGGCTTAAGATCTCTGAGGTGAAATGATGCTACTGACTGAAGAATATGCATTAGCTGGCATCAGCACAGCCAGAAAAAAAAAGGAGAAATCCACTTAGAGCTGCTTCTCCTGTAAGATAAGCCCCAGGTTCACAGAGTGAGATGCCTCCTCCCTGCTGCAGCAGTGAATTAAGTTTGTCATTTGTTATTGTGTCTTTCCAGCGCACAAAATAGCAGCCCTGGGCTGTAATCTCCACTCATCTGAGTCTGCACAGTAATTGCTGGCAGCCATGGAAACCAAACTTCCCACAGTCATTTATAAACTTGACCCTCCTTGCTTCCTTATTGCCGTATTCAGCCAAGCCCTTGATGGGGGTAAGTGAAGAGAGAGGAAATCATAAACTGCAAGAAAATGCAAACGTTTGGCGGCAGAGCACAGAGAACTGGCAAGAGCCCATGGTGTGAGTGGGAGCCTTTCCAGTGTCACTGCTGGCTCTGCAGCAGGCTCCTGGAGAAGGAGGTGGAGCAGTGCCATCTGCTGCGATAAGCTCCAGTTAATGACTAACGGGCCTTTATCTGCGTCGCATGGGATGGGAGGATGTCTCCTCGCTTCCAAATCCCACCACTGCCTTCCTGGGGAGCCTTGGCCATGCCACATGACTTGCTTTCTGCCTGAGACATCCCAGCTGAGAACTGGGGTAGCCTGTTTCACAGGATCACAACGGAGGTGAAATGATGAAGGCCTCTCAGTAGATCAAAGATTTGGACCACAAAAGGCCAAAGAACTCATGCTTCTATTTTCCTCAAGGGTACAACAAAGATTCTAAAAATGTTTCCAGCCCAGCTGAAGATGGAGAACCTTGCCTAGGTGACATCCTGTCAGAAAACTCGATCAATCACCAAATACTCACTACATGCACAGTCTTTGGATGGCTGAGGCCAGGTGAGACCTCTGGCATCACTGTTAATGACACAGCTTTGTGGCCATCCAGAAACCTGATCATCTTATAATTGCTGTGAAATACCTATAGCAGCAACAAAAAACAAAGAAATAATTTGATAATGGCTAGATTTTATCTAGTTTAATTATTCAAGGATCCTCAGCTGTCACACTTCAGGAACAGCAATGACTGAATACTGACAGGAGTTTCAACACTACTGAAAAACACACGTCATTGACCTCTGGGACCATCAGATTACACCACCTGACAAATAGCTACATCTCATTCCTACAATCCACTCGTAAGGGTTTCTTTTCTTTCCCCAGTACTTTTGCTATGTCAATATTATTTGATGTAAAGCCCAGTCCAAAAGGATGACTTTTTCATCTTAACATGCCACACCAGGTTATGATATCCTGTCAAAACGTGTTAAGCCAGGCTCAGTTATGTTTAAAAGTGACACATCTATAGCAGCTGCAGCTTTCAAAGATGGTCTTTTCTGGCATGGTGAATTAAGAAGTATACCACCTCATTTAATTTTTTCCTTTGGGAAGAGGGAAGCTAATTAAGATATGCTTAGCTTGGTCATTTTTTTTTTTCTAAAACACAGACCTCTGTAACTATTTGGACCTTATCTAAAAGGAAAATAATATGCTTTTGTGTCATTATTTCTCCAAGAGTTGTGCGCTAGCCATAAAGTTGGGCTTTAGAGGTTAAATTTTCTTGTGTTCAGATTTGTTTTGAGCCAAGGTTTTCAGATTGAAAGAGTGTTACACCTCTTAGAAGGATTTAGGCTCTTCCTTCCTCTTTAAGTACTGCCTGATGCAACATGCTTCTCCTGGTCGTAGGAAAGAATAGCAGCTGCACAACACTCCCTTTTCTTTTCCTAGATCCTTGTAGCCATTTCATCTATATCTTCCCACAACATCTGTATTTAAATTTTCCATCCCTCTGCATTATTAAAAAGCTTACATTCAGCTTGTGGGAGACATGCACCTCTGTGCTGTACATCACAGACTGGAACTGTTGCAGGAGAGGAGTTCAAGCAGCAGAATTTGCTGTGCCCAGTTGCATCTGCTCAAATTTGGCCTACTAAAACCACCAGAATATCAACTTTTACCATCTATGCTTTCCTCTGTACCTTGCTAGCAGCTGGTTACTAAACTTAATCATGAGAAATGATGCACAGAGGCATCTGGGAAAAATAGGTGATCATGATAATAAGTTCACCATAATGAACTGTCATGAAAGGTTGGGCTTAAGCATGGAGAGAAATCTATTTCATGATTTCAGCATCCATAGTATTTGCCTTAAGATGCTGAGTGTATCTTTGATATGATTTGTTTTAAAAAGAGACAAAGATCTAATTAGGTAGGCCCACTACCTCTAAATCTCTGGGTAGTTTAGAGTCTGCACATAAGTTAACCTGCTTTAAAGCTGCAGACGTGCACATCAAACACAGGCACCAGAAGTGCTTTCATAGCTAGAAGTCTTTAGGGAGGCTAATGGGACAGCATGTGAGCAAGCTCATCAGGTCAAGAAACATACTAACAGCACCTTTCTCACAGGTTCCAGACCCACCCAGACCCTCTCTGCCCAGGGTGAGGTCCTGTCTGCCCCTGGAATCAGCTCCACTTCCCATGGTCACCAACTCCTTATCTACAGCACTGCCCACAGCCCGGGTAGGGGTCACCACCTGGGATTCGCCCTAACAGATGCACCAGGGCTTCAGGTGCAGCACTGAACAAAACAGAGTAAAACTCCAGCTTTCTCAGCACCCACTTAATTCAGCTCCTGTGATTTCTGTGTATTGACTTGACCTAAATTATTTAACAAGTGATGTTTATTAGAATGAGCAGCACATACGCTTGCTCTGTTCTTATTCTTCTCCAGGCATCTGTCTATGGCAGCAATTTGGGAGAGAAAGGGAGAAAGGAAGGGAAAGAAAAGTACTGATTTTTGTTTGGGGTTGGTTTTTTTTCAGGCTGACAAATTCTCTGGTGACTACAAAAGGTGTTTAATGGGTGAGGTAGAAGAAGACCCACTGAAATGCCCCATTTGCTGCAGGGTGCAGGATCTAGCCAGACAGGATTGACCCACTCCCCTTCCCAGCCAGGTCCATGCAGGTGCTGTTCTTCTGCTGGCTTTGCCAGTTCACCCCTTTGTGGGGAGTTACAGCTGCACTGGTGCTCTGTGGCACAGAGGCTGGATGCAGTGGGAGGGGGATGCTCAGACAGAAAGGCAGCAATACCCTCTTCAGACAAGAGGGGAGGAGCTGGGGGTCAGCACCAGGGTCATAGGGTCTCAGGCCTCATGATCTGGAAGAACACTGTCAGCCTCACAGCACCAGGCACAGAGCCTCACAACCACACACAGCAAGTAAGCAATATGAAGTCTTGAAATTTTCTCTCAAAACTCTTCTAGTGATACTGCCACACATCCCAAACCACCAATCCCTTTCCCCAGAATCTAGCTATGGCAGGATCCTTGTACACTGGGCATAGCATAGTGTTTGTTAGCTTTACCCTCCTTGGAGGATTAGATACTTTACTTCCAGTCTTTGTGCTGTCAGCTGCTCTACCCAAAAGCAATCCCTGGGATTTGACTTTTGAAAGCTGTTTGTGGGGGCATACAGCACTCTGGTGGCAATGCCTCCATGAGGTTTTACACGTGTACTGCTTCTGAAGCCCATCTGTTCTCCTCAGAGAAGCTGGGCTCCACTGCTGTTCACCCTAAAGGATCAAGAGAAATGAAGGAAGATGCAACAACTCGTCTGGACCCATTCTTCAGCAGGAGGTAGGAAAGATGCAAGGGGGAAACTGCTAGTTCTGCTTCCCCCAAAATGTAACTGCACATGGCAAATTGGGCAGGCAGAGCATGGATTGTTACATCCTGTAGGACAAACAGGATTAACAGCCCTGGTGCTAGCCAAACATAGAATTATAAAAAACAGGGATGGAAGGGCTCAAACAACATCTTGTCCACCCCAATTCCACAAGGCACCATCTGCTGTTTGCCTAGTCAGCTCTTAAAAGCCTCCCACGATGGAGATATCACTGCATTTCCAGGCAACTTTCTCCACTGCTTTTTCTGCCATTGCTGTCAGGAAGCTTTGGTCTCACGCCAAACTTAAGTCTCTCTTTCTACAATGTAAGGCCATTATTCCTTACCCTCACCAAAGCAGTCAGGAAAAAAAAAGAATTCTGTTTCCTTACTGAGGCTTTTTGTGGTTTTAGAAACCATTTTCAACTCTGTCTTCAGTCATCTCTCAGTTAAGCCTAGTTCTTTCTCTCTTCCTGCCACTAACATGTTTTCCACCATCTATGCTCTCCATCTGTGTGTCACCAATTGGCTCAGAACCCTTGGAGTGTGGTGATAGCACGTCCAAAAGAGGACCCAGCAGGCTTCCAACTGGTGATGTTCGTCCTTGAACCACAAACTATTTTTCAGGGTCACTTTTTCCATAAGGCATTTCAAATCCTGCCTGCCAGACATGCATAGAGCCCTTTCCAGACGTGTGTAGAACTCACCCTCAGCTGCAGATTTAATAATCCCCTAGCCCATCCGCCAAGCTGTTTTAATGAAAACATGGTATTATAAAGCACCCACTCAATAAATCTTTACAGTCTGACAGCAAATCATTGAAAACTTATCTCTAGATCTGTTTATCCTTTTTGCATTGGACTATTCTCTAGTTTGTGTAGCTCCATGTCTATAGCAGACTGACATCCTTGTGTTGCTCAGTTTGTACAGTGAAAGCACCCGCAGTGTGGCACCAGCATGAGCTTCCAAGGGAGTCACGCTAGGTGCAGACTCCAAAGAGGTGGATTTTTCCCTTGCAGGAGCTCCCACCACAGCAACGTGACTGTAGATGGTTGAGCTCCACTTCTGGTAGCTGCAGTAAATGAAAGACCAGGCTCCACAGTGTGTTTAGGAAGAGAATGCTTTCTGGAGCCATTATGTCACTAACATCCGTGTAGTTAGACCTGAAAGAAAGGTGCTGAATTGATGGATGTACTTGTCATATTTATGGTTTGTAGCAGAGTGATGAATGTGCTTTGTGGTTTATAATGTGATGCTCATTTAACTCTCCTTTTTAAGATCTGGCTGATTTATAGAAGCCAGTGTTACTATTGCGTTTCAGTGAGGTGACAGGGATAATATTAGAGCACAGAGGTTTGTCAATTAGTCTTGAATGACAAAGCCAGGCTCCAAATGGCTGCCTCTGATTGGGAAGATTTAATGCTGGAGAAAATGGATCCATTTTAAAGACATCTCTGGTACAGGAGTGACCCACTGATTTATGTTTTTACCCAGCATTTTGTGGAAGTCCTAATTTATGGGGGTACAGCTCCAGCTGCCTCAGTGAGTCAATTCACAGAGGTGTGTTCCAGCACACAGCACACCTCTAGCTGCAGCAGATGTCAGGTACCACTGCCCAGCTGTAACAGAGCACTCCAGAGACATCTCTTCCCTACTTTTCCCATGATGGGTAATGGTTTGGAGTACATTTGCTTTTATTACCCATGGAGAAGCACTTGATTTTTGAGAGTCAGGGGTTCAGTATGCACCAGAAAGGGTGGGTGCAAGATCTCTAATTACGTGAGTCAGGGCAAGCACTGCTGACAGTTTTGACTTATCAGACTTAACACACATCAGTGTCCACGTTTTCAACCTCTGCTCTGCCATGGACTCTCTGCTAACTTTTTTCAGCAGGTCTCTTCCTCCATCAGCCTCATCTTTCCCCCCACTTTAAACCTAATGGAACTACTTAGCTCACACATGTAATTAGCACTCAGCAGCACTCTAAAACCACCAGGCACCTGTGTGTTCTAAGCTTTTTCACCCCAGGAAGGCAAATACCTATGTGTAACACAAAATCACATCATACTATTTCTGGTAGGATCTTCGATGTTCATTTAGCTCAAAATTCTTTGCCAGGCTACTGGAAATGCAGTTAGTTATCAAGTTAAATATAGCAAAACATCTGAGGTGGAGGCAAGAAATTTTAAAAAGTGAGAATGTGTGCAGACAGAGAAGCCAAGATCACCCATTTAAATCAGTCAGCACATATAGTTCTTTTTCATTTGCTGTCTTGGTCCCTCTGTTTACTCCAGCAGAATTTTATGACAGCTGCCCCTTGGGAGTGCATTGCACACTGAATTTCGTCCCTGGGACAGGGACATTTTAAGCAGCCAGATGGTGTGAGAAACAAAAAGTTGGATGCACAGGTGCCTGGTGCTGCACAAGTGCATGGAGATCAGGATGAGGAGTGGGGACAGCTTTGTTTTGGGAGGGGAGGAGCAGACCTAGCCAGAGGTGCTGTCAGGGTGGGGTGAGAGGTGCCTGCTGACAGGTTCCAGGGGCAGAGCTGGTACAGGGCTGGTAACATAAAGATGTGGTTGGGTTTGGGGAGGAGCTTCATCTGTTGGTTCAAACAAAACCAAACCCTCGTGACCTAGGATGCTTTTGAAGGCTGCTGAGAGCACCTCAGCACCAGCACCTCCTGAGACAGCCCTGGAAAAATGCCTCCCTCCCATGGAAAATGGGCATAGTAAACCATATGTTAGCAGTGATGTGGCAGTCAGGCTCTGCCACCAGGAAGGCCACAGACAGCCTATATATTGCTCTGAAGTGGGTCTCCTGCTGGCGAGTTCTTACTGCTATTTTAGGCTAAGGCACTTTATGCCTTCAACTTTCCCCCTTTTTTTCACCATCAAATGGCCATGAACTCTCTCACAGTTGACAGAAATTTGTATCCTTCAGCAGTAATAGATCCATCATGACTAGGCTGAGGTAACTGAATGCAGAAATGCATATTTGAGATGCTGCTCATTTTAATAAACCACACTGCATGAGTGGAATAGATATTGAATTTAACATACACTGGCATGAAATAATTCTTACTAAGTGGTGTCTGGAGTCAATTTTCAATCTAATTTTCCTTTTGTATTTTGTTTTGTTGGGGGGTTTTTATGCATAAATAGATTTTATAAAGATCAGCAAATTAAGTTTTGGGCACATAGCAGGTTTTCCTTATGATGAAGAGGACAAGTATGGTTAAGCATCCACCTGTACACTTAAGGGACTGAGATTGTTTGTTGGTTCTGATACACTGTAACTCATCTGAATTTATCTCATCAGCGAAAAAATTTAATTATTCAGAGGTCCAGCAGACTTTTGAAAAGCTAAGGCTTGTGTCAAGGTTAATTAGGACATAACTTTGGAATGGCACCAAGGTAGCTGGCCCAACATGGAAAACAGAGCCATCAGGCTGGCCCTCATCCAACCCTGTGAGGCTCTGGGAGACTGGATGCAGCCATGCAGCCAGAGAAGCTCCTGCCCATGCCCTGGGGTCAGCTGGTAGGAGGGATGGCTTTGCTAAGATGAAAGGCAGCTCTCCATGAAGAACCCCTCTCTACACTTCTGCCTTTTTCCCCACTGCGTCCTTCAAAATGGGGCTCAGGCTGGAAAGTAAGAGTTCCATGCAGACATGGTTTCTTTCTCCAGATATCATCATCATCATCATCATCATCATCATCATCATCATCATCATCATCATCATCATCATTATTATTATTGGCATAAATTGTACAGGTACAAAGCCAAGAGGAACAACATCATCACCCAGCCTGCCTGAGCTGGTGGTGTTCCTCCTCATCACCAGCCTTCAGAGAGGAGGCCTGTGCACAGATGGACAGGTTTGGTGGATGTTTCCTATTAAAACAAACAGGAGGAGGACAATATAATATATCGCAGTGATTAAGAAGAGAAAGAGTTGATTTCCCCAAAGGCTTTACTACAGGACTTCAGCTCAAAGTAGCTGGCACCTTGTGCCACATGACCATCATCTGTCATCTGTCATTTCACCCCCTCACTGGAGCCAAGCTGTCTGAGCAAACTCATCTTTCTGGCTGCTGCTTTCCCAGCGAAGTCTGAGCCAGCCTTTTGCTCCATGACAACACGTTGAATCCAGCCCAGCCTCTCAGCAGCCAGAGCTCTCGCCATCTGATGGGTGGTTTGTCTCAGCTTGGTTCCATGCTGGGGCAAAACAAGCACATGTCACCACTGGGCTCCCCAGCTTTTGGCAGAACACCACAGGTGGCACAGCGTGTGCAGCACCCCCTCATCCCGTGCAGATGTACCTCTAGGTCCAGAACACTGCTGGGATGCATCGCCCACTCACCTCCATGCAGGGGGCCAAGCACGCCAGCAGATACCTCAAACTGACTCTTTCCATGAAGAGTATGGACACATCAGGCTTAATCCACTGATCATGGGACTTGTAGCACTCCTAACCTTTCAGTGAAAAAAGGGCTCTGCACTGCTCCAAAATCCTGCAGCTCCAAGCCAATCACACAGCCGTGGTGAGCAGCAGAGACCAGACTGCAGGCATGTTAGCAAATAACTGCTGTACAGACTGTTTATTGTCCACTTGATGCCAGTCCTTGTCAGCATCAATATCCCAATTTCTCTTGCTACAAACAAAGGTTAAGTGAGTCCAATTACTCTAGTAAGGTAATATCAATAATGCTGCTAATTACAGCAATCGCCTTATGGATCATTAGTTTGTGATTATGACTTTGTCAAGTGCTTTGGCAATTTTATGCAAGAATCACTCACAATGTGTCATGGAAAAGAAATATCTTCTTGGCATTGCTAGGCTCTTCTCTGTGTAAACAATCCTAAAAGTTTGTGTGAAGTTTGCCAGAAGCTTCATAGGAAAAGCGATGGCTGTCTGTATTTGCAGCTCCACAACACAGTAGGAAGAGGGTAATGGCAAGAGAGGGGTGGAGGGGTCCTACCTTATGCAAATGGAAATTCATTGTTTTGAGTCCTGAAGAATTTCAGAAAACAGGATCCCATGCAAATAAAATGGACCCAGGTTGTGTGAGGTACTGACATGTTTTTCTAATAAGAGGCATTATTGTCCTTACAGCCTCCCTGGAGAGTCTTGGCATGTCTTATTTTACTTGAATAAATAATTAATTTAGTTTAATTAAGATCATCCAACAGTCTGGAGATAGGTTTTACTAATTCAAAATGCATGGGAGGGTCTGACTATGTAGATGGTATCCACGGAAACTGATTTTTCTCTTCCAGTTGAATTGGAGGTGGGAATTGGAAAGTTCTCTCTGTCCTGTAAATTTTCCTTTGCCCATAGCTTTGCTGTCAGAGCAGTGGTGACCAGAGACAGGATATTCCAAAGACATGCAGTAGGAACCTTTCTGTGACCCCTCCTTTGGTCACAAACAAGTGAGTTCTTAGTGCATGCATCACACCAAGGAATTTTTGCTCATTTAACAGCTTTTCCAGGGATTTTCCCAGGACCCTCTCCACATGACAATATTCCACATTTTCGACCCCTTGCTTAAGTGAGTACTAAAATCATTGAAACACAACTTTAATTAAAAATAAAAGGGAAATTGAATTTAAAGTCAGAGAAGAGATCATTATAGTCCACTAATCTCACTCATGCACATGGCAGATCATAAATTTCACTCTCCACTTCTTACACCAATATACAGTAGAATTAAAATGCCTGTTCTAGAAAAGGTCCTTGTCTGGAAATGATAATGGGATGATGGACTCATCATCCCATTAACAAATTCAAGGACTCTTTAGCATTTTGAAGAATCTTATGAAGGTCTGAAAGTCTTACGAAGCTAAAGCAAACAGCTGGAAGTGAGATTTATTCACAGACAATCCCTGGAACATGCAGGCATCTTGTCTACACTTGCTCTTCATCGTTGTAATGGACCTGCTGTAGGAAACAAACTGGCAGAATACCCATGATGGAAGTCCAGCACACAGGAATGATATAACCCACTGCTACTCACTGAATTTTCAGAATCAGAGAAAAGTCTTTCTTTACAGTTCCAGCTTTAACAGTGAAACTTGTGGCTAAATGTCTGCACAGCTGGACAAATGGTTCAAAAATCCAGGGACCTCAAAGAAGAAGGTAAATAAGAAAGGTAAGAAAGATATGATTTACTGTCATAAGAAGGTAAATCTCAGATGAACATGACTGTAGAAAATGCAACATCCTAGACCAATTTCTGCCACGTTCTGCCAAAGCTAATTTGATAGGCACTAGCACTTTGCTGTCCACAAAGATGCAATACAAGCAATCATACATTTGGATGGCTGAGAAGACAAGGACTTGATCTCATTTCTTACTGCATACCTCTTAGACTTAGGAAGATGGCTCAGGCAAGGCTGAAAGCAATATTCAGTCCATAATCATGTGAAATATTTAACAAAGAAAGCAGATGCTTAATAAGATTTTAAATTGCTCATTAGAGAAAACCTTAAGCAAGAGACAATATACACAAGCACATTAAACAGGACAGCATCATGGTTTTTTCTATTCCCTTTTTAATGTACAAGCAGACAACTGAAGAGAAAAAATCCCTTAAACTATTGTAATAATGCAACTCCTGTCCACATCATTGGGATACCAGCTGGAAAAAGATAGATCATTCACCTCCAATTTCATCTGGCAAGATGAGAAGATCAGATGAATTGTGATGGTGCGCAGCTTTGGGTTGCAAGAGTAAAATCTGCACTCTTTGTTCTCCATGGTCAGCATTGATTTACCCTCACTTGAACTGAGAGGTTATTTAAGCAGTAACTTCAGCTTCCTGCAGCACAGAAGCAATAAATGGATTCTCGTGTGCATTTGAGACATTTTTGCTAAGCACATTCATGGGGAGACAACTGTTGATTATCCTCCAAAGACAACTGAAATAATAATTATGATAACAAAATGTCAGAGGAAAAGTATGGCTTCAAGCACACCTGCCATTTGTTTATCCCTGACATGCCCATAAAGATCCACCTTTCTCCTCTTTTTCCTTAGTGCTCCAGGAAGAGAGGTGACAGGGTGGGGAGAAGGGAGTGAGATGCAAGCAGCAAGGCTATTTGTGGCATTCCTGGTGACTGAGGCCCTTGCCATTCATTAGTATGTGTTGAGCAGCTCCATGGGAATGGGAAGTGATGTTGTACAAAAGCATTGGGAGTTAATTTCTTTTTCCTCGTGGGAACATTTGGCCTGTCCTGAAGACCCTGCATTGCTTGGTTGTGCTTTAAGCAAACTAAGAAGCCCAGCCCAGACTTGATGTGATGGTTTTCCCCTGCCTACAAGGGCACAGAAAGGACCATAGCCTAGCTGTGTGTGTCAATGTGCCCAGGTGCATGGCAGGTGGCTGGAGACCACTGTTATCCCACCTTTCGTGCTGTGGTTTGTGCAACCCTATTTTTGCCAGTCCCTTTAGCAGGGGTACAAGAGGGCTCATCCACCTGCTCCATGAGAGTCCACCAAGGAGACATCAGCACTAACAATTTCCATCCAAGCAGTAAGGGCATAGTTTAGTGGCAGGCTTGGTAGTGTTAGGTTAATAGTTGGACTCAATGATCTTAAGGATCATTTCCAACCTAAATGTGCCCGAGGCACAAGGAGCAGCCCTTATGCAGGCAGGCACAGACCCTTGCTAACTGGGCTGCAGCATTTCCACAACCTCACCCCCATGGAAATGGGCTACATGGATATAGGGAGCTCAACTAAATGCTGCCTCTCAGAGAAGAAGACTGACTCTCTTCACTCTGCTGCTCCCTGTATGCACACCCCATTACCACAGTCAGGCACTAAACAAGTGTAGGATCCCCTTCCACCTACTCCCTCTAGTCCAAAAATTATGCCTTTTCCCAGGAAAGTCAAAATGGGCCTCATGTATCTGATTTAGGGCTGTGAAAATTCACAAAGCTGCCACTCCATCCCCAGCTCTGGGAGTATGCACCACACAGCTAAAAAGAGGAGGTGCAGCTGACTGAGTCCTGCTTTCCCAGTGCCTCCATTCCTGAGCAAAGCATCTTTTGCTCATACTGTGCTAGAATTAGTTCCCTGGCTGAATAAAACACTACAGCCTGCAGAGCTGTAATTTTGGCACTGCTCACCAGCACTAAAAACAACTTTGAAAAAGAGAAAACAAAAAGGAATACCATATCTGTCAGTTCTTGGCACTAATCAGTGAAAATGGCTTCACTTCAGTGGCACCAAATGAACATAAAGGTAATTGAAATGCAACAGCCAGCAGGCTGACCATCTTTAACAGTATAGTCCCTGTGCCAATTTAAGAATTATTTGGATTTTTCTCAGGGGATTTTTGTATGTATAATTACATTAACATATAGGACCCCTGTAATATGCCAAGCTAACAGCCCTAAAGAGATCACTGTCCTCTCTTTATAAACAAAACAGATTCAATCCAGGAAACAGATGCTGCCCTCTCAGGGAGCCTCATCCTGTCCATCAGAGATGCAGCTACTCTAGATCATCGTATAGTTACTGACCAGCACTGGTACAGGCACTAGAGTAACCCAAACAAAGGCATCTATCCCTATGTCTGTACCTCTGACCTTTAATCGGAAGTCACAAGCCTGTGGTTCTAAGTCAAGGCTCAGAAACAATTCAAGAGCAGCTCAAATGTAGGCTCTGTTCCATGACAGAGACTTGGCAGTGCAGGAGCTGCAGGTAATCCAGTTCCCCAGCTGTGATGGGAAATGGATTAAACCTCATAGTCCCATCCTCATGTCCGAGTCAAACCAGTCCCTGTGGCAGAGTAGTGGAGAGAAAGCTCTCAGCTGGGTGTGAGAAGTAGGACACAGTGATTATATGGAAGATTATTATGAGATTTATTACTAATACAATATCTAAATATTACCAATGAAGTATCTAAACAACAGCTTTATTACAATTGATTAATTATAGTATTATCAGGTCATGGTACCTCTTGTTGTGTTATGAGTTTCAGTGAGATCCCCCTGCTGTCTAAACTTCTCAGAGGAGTCTAGGTGCAGCTAGGCCCACTTAGTGCCCAATTTGGTCAACAGTTTAAAGGATTATAAGCAGATTTGACTGGAAATGTACATGTTTACAGTCTTTGGCCCTGCAGAATTCCCAACTACAAAACAACAAAGCACCTATGTAACTATTTTAGGATTTTATCTCTGTATTTGACCAGATATTAGTGCTTTTCAATCATCTGTCCAAAAGTGGAAAGTGAGTGTTCCCTGCCTTTAGACTGGATGAACCCTGCAGGCTGCAACTTTGGGAGACCATTTTGCCAAGTTGTCCCAGTGTCCAACAGTATTTTATGCCCTTCTATAAGCCAGTGTGCACCAAAGTCAAATGAAAACATCTCAACTCCCCCACCACTGGAATGCATTAATTATGCAAGCAACCAGAGAGTACCTCCTGCAATATCCACCTGGTGCTCTTATCTTAGGACACATTGGCATCAGAGAAAGGTATGTGTGAGGGGGAGAACAAATTCAAAGACCAGACTAGCTTGTCTTGCAGTCACAGTCCCTTCTCACCATGAAGAAACAGAATTTCTGGCCAGGCTTTGTCAATCCCTGCCTGTAAATCTCTCCCAAAAATTCTCCCAGCCTTGGCTCCAGGAAGCACATGATGTCTGCTGACCCTTGGCTGTCAAAAGTTGTTGACATGATTTTGTAGGGTCAGGAAAGCTGGGCACATCTATACCATAGGTAGTATTGAGTGGTCTGAAGTATTCCTAAATTATAAAGTCCCTTGGAGGCAAGGGATTGCCCAGGCAGCAGTCCTGCCTAGCTCTTGGCCACAGTGTCCAATCTGCTCCTACGTGAGATGCAAGTGTTTCGTCCCACGACTGAAGAGTCAATAAAGCACCGACCCCAAACACAGAGGCTTATGGATCACAGGGGATTAGCTGTGACTGTGTCCACATACACCCAGCTTGGGATGAGGAGCAGTGCCCCCCTCACCCAGGTCACTCTCCTTCACACACATCTGGATGTGGCCTTTGGGGATATGAGCCAGCACAGCTCACTGGTTCACAGC